>LPNX010081817.1:114518-224649 GCA_001517045.1 Pseudotsuga menziesii | reverse complement strand
TTCGGTTCATATTTTAAAATTCAAAAGCATTCAGTCATGCTTGTAGCTGCTCTCACCAATTCCGGTGTGAAAAATCAAGTACTGCACTTTCTCTTCAAAACTGATGATGGGGATTTGGTGTTAGTTTCCTCAAATGAGGTTGCTGATATTTTATTATGTGATTCATTATCTATTTCAAAAGCTATATCAAACTATGGAGCTCCAGCATTCGCTCTCAAAAGTCCCAGTGCTTCTCTACCATTGATCACATGCTCATCTTCTCACAGAACTAGTAAAGAGGAAGATTTTCTGCATCCGCCTGGACACCTGCTCCTAACACTTCGGGCTGTTCTTACCACTCATGGTTTTCTGTTCATGGCTGCAACATATCAGTTTCTTGAGTGTTCTTCACATTCTCTGAATTCTCAAGAACCGTTCCTCACTTTTCAGTTGACTTCAGTTGCTCTACATGGGTCCAGTCTTCATCCGGCAGCTGTCTATATTTCTGATTTAGTTGAGCATATCATTCTTCTTCCAAACAGGAAGATTCCTCTAGACATAATGATGGAGAGGTTCACATGCCATGCCCCAGGATACCTGTGCACAGAAGAACCAGATTGATCCTGATTCTACCTGCTTAATTAGAAGGGGGTTTTTTTTTCCCATGTGGTTTTTCCCCAAGCACCTTATTTTTGAGCAGTTACTTTACTTTACTTGATGTAATGGGTGACCTATGGTCTTAGTTACCAGGGCCCATAGTTTGTCCAAGTTAGCATTCAGGGGGGGTGTTAGGATTATTAATACTCCCTTGTCCAAATTTGGTCATATGTCTAAATCGGGAGTCATGTCTAATCGGGAGTCCATCCAGTCTATTTATAGTCATTAGCACCATTGGTTAAACTTAACCTAATTGGGGCACATGTTTCAGTTACCAAAGTGTGGGGAACACTAATTGAGGCTCACTGCCACTTATTGCACTTGATTGCATAAGTTTAGGAGTCTCCTAGATCAATCCCTACAATTTAGGAAGCAATTGGGAGTGCCGAAACCAACCAAGGTCAGTTAACTTCAGTTGATGACTAGTCAAGCCAAGTTAGGAGTCAGTTACATTCAGTTCTAGCTCTATACATTCAGTTAAATAATGGTTTAATTAGTTTGCACACATGTGGGGCGTTTTTCTCATCTACCACGGTCAGTTAACCATTATTTAATACTAAATGTAACAGTTGGTTGTGTTTTAGAACTCCGGTTATGATTTAGACAAGGACAGTTAACTACTAGGTCCTTAACTTCAGTGGATGACTAGTCAAGACAAGTTAGGAGTCAGTTACATTCAATTAAATAATGGTTTAATTAATTGCACACATGTGGGGCGCTTTTCTCACCTACCACAGTCAGTTAACTATTATTTAATACTAAATGTAACAGTTAGTTGTGTTTTAGAACTCCAATTGTGATTTAGACAAGTCTTGGTTACCTACAGTCAAGTAGAGTCATCAATTCGAACTTCCTCATGTGGATTCGAATTGCTTGTGGCTATTAAAGCCATTTTACATCATTGTAATTATTATCTGGATTACTTTTTTGATTAATGAAAGCATTCACAGCTGCAAGCCTTTTGCACTGTTTCATTCTTCAATGGCTGAGTAAATTGTGAGATCTTCTTTGTGAGTTGTGTGTTTGTCTACAGATTTATATGCTCAAATTTAACAACATCATCCAATATATTATTATTATTCATATTTCATTATTACAATGATAGTCGGATTCAACTAACGGACAGCCGGATTTGGTTGCTCTAGTTGATGCCAACTAACCCTTATTATTATCATTTCCTCTAAATACTTAATGGGCATATTTATTACCCACCAACTACCCAGTGGCCCTCAGATTGCATGATTATGACCAAAGTCATTCATTATCCGCTTGGGTACCTCCCTAGGTACCCCATATTAACATGATATGAAAATATTGGATCTGAAAATAACGCTTAACTTGCATGTGAAATAACTTGAATTGTTAACTTGAAAAAGACTTTAATAATCAAGCTTAAAGAAAGCTTAGACCAGTGTAGACCCATCTAACTCTAGTTCTACAAAGTGTCAAGAGGGATCAAATATGTAAACCTTTGACCACTAAACTATAGCACACAACCCTCTCACCACTATGCTATAACACACTGATGCATGTATTCTCTTTTTCATATGGGAGAGATAGACACTTTCGTCTCACCACTATGCTACACTACACTAATGCATGCATTATTTGTTTCTTTAGTATTATTTTATTTTTTATGGGATAGTTGGACACTTCCCTCTCACCTCTATGCTACAACACACTGATCGATACATTCTTTTATTTATTTAAATCCAGTATATAACCATATAACTCTAGTATACACCCATATAACTCCAGTATATACTCAATTCATCCCTCTTACCGCTATGCTAGAACACACTGATGCATGCATTTTTATTTATTTTTATTTTTATTTTCTATGTTATTTTATTTTTTTTATTTTTTATTGTTATTTATTTTTATGGGAGATATGAACACTTCCCTCTCACCACTATGTTATATCACACTGATGCATGCATTTTTTTTCTTTCTTTATGGGATAAACAGACACTTCCCTCTCACTACTATGCTACAACACACTAATGCATGCATTTATTTTTTTTATTTATTTAACTCCAATATAGACCCATATAACTCTAGTATAGACCCATCTAAATCCAGTTCTACAATGTGCCGAGAGGGATCATGTAACCCACTTAGAACTAAAAACATTTTACGTTGGGAAAAGACATTACTTTAAAAGTTATTGTAAAGTTTTATGTTGTTGACCAAGGATGGTCAAATATTATTGTAATTCAATATTTTATTATTTAATAATTAAAAGAAGAGACACCTATCCAAAGAGGACTATTGAAGAGTGTTCACTGACACACTAGGAGGAATGATCTGGTGTAGAAGGAAAAATGACAAATAGAAACAACATCATTCACTTTCTAGCTGATGCATGAGGCGACTTCCCTGAAATTGTGGTCATGTTCCCAAGAAAAAAGGAACTGGGTAGGTGGCTCATTAAATTACAAAAATGACCCAAAGACCTAGCCAAGCACATATATATCCATCGAATGAGCAAGAGGATCACTACAATTTTCTAGAGACTAGAACCTTGTGATTGTTGCACACTGAAAAGTTAGACACACGAGGAATTCGATGAGGGGAAAGCTAAAGTGAACTGCTGGAGTGTTGACTGCAAATGTGACTGTTGAGTTACAGAGAGCAAAGAACAAGATTCTACACAGTATGTTCATCCTGGTGGTTCAGTGAATAGGCTCGGGGGTCCTAAAGCAAATAATCTTGGCTAATTTCAGGAGACGGTTGGGAGGAACGGTCTTCTTTGGATATTTGTTCCCTTCGAAAGTTAATAGGTTCTATATTGTTCTAGTTTATTATGTTTAATTCATTTTCTATTTATTTCTGAAGGATTTTATGAATGATGAAAGTTTTCAAAATTATTATTTGGTTTCGAAATAAAGTAGGAAAGATTTTATTCCTATAAATTATAAGTTAAGATGAATTCTACTTCTTAAACAANTATATATATATATATATATATATATATATATATATATATAGCTTCACCTAATGTTAAGTGTAGTACATTTAGTAAATGACTAGCATTCTTTATTTTCTTATAAATTTATACATAAATAACCAATAGGTTAAATAGAGATATCATCGACATACTTAGTAAGGATTTCCTGTCTTTTCACAAACACAAATTCTTTTTACAGTTAGGACTTGTCATAGTTAATTATAGTGAAGCCCCAAATCAAATTTATAACCAACCAAAGAAACAATAGTTTTAGAGTTAAAAGTGCTATGGCTTCCAGCCGAGGGTTCAAGACCCATAAAAAAAATAAAAAAACATATGAATATTAATATTTACCCAGTATCAATTTCATACAGCCGAAAGGATTAATGTTTTCATAATTTACTCGAGTATCAATTTCACATAGTCGAAGGGCTTGTTGTTTTAATAATTATCCAATATCATTTTCACAAAGCCGAAAGGCTTATCATTTACAAAAAAATGATTTAGGGTTAAATACTTACAATTAATACAGTTTCAATCTAACTATAAATTCAAACAAAAATTTATATAATTTATAATAGGGTTTGTATAGTAATTATAGAAAAGAACAAACTTCCATATTTAAGGATTTTAACACAGGTTGAGGGTTCGAGGCATGTAAGCCTAAAAATTCCTAGTAATTTATTAAATAAATGAAACCTATAGCAAAAAAAAACACTCCAAGTCCAACTTAGCATCAATGAAGAATAGTCTGTAACCATTTTTAAAAACCAGAATGGGTCGCAACTATTCTAAGAACCAGCATGGCTTCTTTTAACAAAATCATGAATATAGTAATCGTAACCAAGCAACAAATTTCCTTCACATAATAATAATAAACAATATATTAATTATAGAGTAGTACTGAGAGCTAATCGAAGAATTTAAACAGAATCATAGAGACTGTATTTCTTTAAACTTTGCTAAGATTTATAGTAAGATTTTCATTATTTACAAAATGACCATAATACAACTCCCCACACAAACTCCATGGTATGTAAATAAAAAGAGGGATTATCTTTGTATAAACCCCTATCATAGCCTACAGGGTTATAAACAATTTATATCTCTGCCATTAACAAGAGAGTTTACTAGCAAACAGAGGGGGCATGTTGAAACCCTTGTATTCTCCCAAACGATGACAGACCCAAAAGGAAACTATGTTCCAGCTTTCATTTCACACCATAGACCATAAAGTACCATAGGGATCCAAGGATCATAGGTCTTACCAGAACCTTTACGATGCCAATTACCCTTGACCGAGCTCACTATTCCAAGCTAAGAAACAATTATTGAAACCTCCTGCCAATCAAACATTGCATAGAGGTTAAACCATGAAAACAGGCTTTCGACATTATAAAATAATTTGCAGCAAATTGAAAAATGATTTTTGTGAAGGAGTAACTTACCCATGTTTGTGAAGGGCCAATGAATGGAGTCGAAGACCGTTGGTTTGGTAATTAAAATGTTGGAGTATGATGTTGGAGGTCGTTGATTCAAGTGTTGGAAGGGCCGAGAGACCTTGGCTCTCCTCATCATTTATTTAACATGAAAAAATAAAAACCCAACCTTGACCTTTTTCGTGTTAGGGTTTTCTTTTATCCATCCTTTATGGCACAACCTTCATGTGGGCGCTTTTACTTTTACCTCCACGTGGATTTTTTTTTCTTCATACCCACTCTCTATAGTTTTGGAGTGATCTCGTTGTTTCCCTTGGTCACTTAAATGTCACCATAGTGGTGTTACCTTGTCTCGTTAATTTGTCTAGGAGTGCAAGGGGTGGGGGGGGAACTAATCCTTCTTTTGAAAATACCTGCAATAATACAAGGTTAAACATTGATTTACCTATAATAAGCTAAGTAAGACCTATAACCTTGTAGCCCTAGAATTCAAAGTAGGGTTTGTAAGTGGAGGATTTAAAATGTTAAAGAATCATGACTCCATATTTATGGTAAAACAAGATACGCACATAAATTGTAACTTACGATGAGGCGGGCATGACACATCAACATTTGAAAACAAGTCATATGTATTAAGATTTAAAAACTATATCCTAGTATAGTGTCATATAAATCATAAATGGAGTTATCATATTCAAGTTATTTCACATAATTTTGTTATAGGCTAAGTCCTAAGTATGATAATGGGATGCAGGGATTATAATAATTCTTAATAGCTATGTGATGCTAGGTTAGGTTTTAAATTGATCTAAGAACTCTATAACAAAAAAATATATATTTATGAAATTTTAGAGATGTTACATGTGGCATCAGAGCATGATTTCAAACACTAGGCCTGAAGTTTGGCTCAACTCACATGCTCAATACAAAAACAGGAAAACAAAATACTGAATTATGTTTAAAAATTGTTTCTGTATAGAAATGTAAATCTTTATTTTGCAGGAAATGGAAGGAGTAAAGGAATTTGTTGAAGATGGATTACATCAAAATGAACAAAATAATCCAGATAATTTATATGTAGAACTAAATAATCAACCATCTGAATTACTTCGAATTGTAAAAGATTTAAAGGCTGAACTGCATAGTGTTAAGGAAGATAATAAAAGAATCCTAAGAGCACAGGAAGAATTAAATCAAATATTGTTGGATAAATTACATAATGAAGGAAAGGATAAAAGAAAAGAACATGAATATGAATATGGAACTATATCTTACGAGCGTAAAGGTAAAAAGTTAAAATTCTATGATATTGAAAGTAATTCCTCCTCATAAATTAATGTTAGGTCACACCGAGAGAAACATAAATATTCCAGTGAAAGTAGTGATAGTGACAGCAGTCCTAAAAAGAGAAAATATAAACCTTACGAAAAAATTTCAAGAGAGTTTAAGAAGATAAAACCCCCAATGTTTATTAATGGTGAGGTGGAAAAAGGAGAAGAAGTAGAGGCATGGCTGTCTGGGATGAAAAAGTGTTTTCAAATCTATAATTACTCATACATGCTGAAACCTAGAATGACTGTTTATCACTTAACTGGAAAAGATAATATATGGTGGCAGGATATAAAAAGAGTGAAAAACAATAGAGAAAAGTATGTAACTTGGAGGACTTTTAAGAAATACTTTAAAATAATTTTTTTGTCTAGACAATATTACGAAGAAAGGGATAAGAAATTTTACGATCTTAAGCTAGGTTCAATGTCTATGAAGGAACTAAGTAGTAAATTTTTAAGTTTACTACGATATGTACTTTATATCATCAATGGAAAGCCTAAGATACAGAGGTTTCTGAGTTGTCTACCTTTTAGCTTCAAGGACAAAATTGAATACAACAATCCAAAAACCCTTGAGGAAGCAATGAGAAAGGTTAATTTATGTTATGAACAAAGAATAAATAAAAGAGAAGGTGTACCTAACTAGAAGGTTAAAATAAAAAAAAAATTGAACAAAGAATAAAAGTCTTTAAGTCCAACAGAAACTTCAGAAATAATTCCCAAAACAATCTTAAGAATACTTATCAGGAGACAGACTTTAAAAGTAATACACAAAATAATTTTACAGCAGCAAAGAATAGAGGCATGCCTAACAATCATGTTAAAAATAATGAACAAAGAGAACCTGTAAAATGTTGGGAGTGTCAGGGACCTCATTATGCGAAGGATTGTCCAAACAGGAAGAGGAATTTCAACAATGTGCATATAATACATGAAGAAGCAATGTAGCAAATGAGATGCCCATAATTAATGCAGCCTTGGAGAATCGACAAGATGATCACCAAACATCTATGGTTGAAATAGAAGGTATGATAAAGAACAAACCCATTTCTATTTTGATAGACCCGGGTGCTAGTTTAACCTATGTGTCACCTAGTGTAACAGAAAGTTGTATTTTTATTTGAATAAGAACTTGAAAAATCTTGGCTGGTTCAGTTAGCTACAGGAACCAAGAGAAAGGTAGTTAGCTATGTTGAATATTGTGAAATGTTTATGAGTTAATTCAAAACTCAAGTGAAATTAAATGTATTACCTCTAGAATCATATGATGTTTTAATAGGTATAGACAGGATGGAAAAACACATAGTAGTTTTAAATTGCTTTGAGAAAACATTTACATGCTTAAATAAAAAAGGAGAAATGGTTATAGTGAAAGGAATACCTAGGAAAGTTTATGTTAGATAGATTTCAGCTTTACAAATGAAAAACTTTGTACATAAAGGTTGCAATTTTTTTGTTGTATATGTAATGAATGATGAACACATGAATAAAAGAGATAAATTAAAATTTGATGATATACCAATTTAAAAAAAAATTCAAATGTATTCCCGGATTACCTCCAAAAAGAGAATTGAATTTTACTATTGAATTAGTATCTGGAGTTGTACCCAATTCAAAGGCTCTTTATCAGATGAATATCCTAGAACTTAATGAATTAAAACTACAACTACAGAAGTTGATAGATAAAAATTATATAAGACCAAGTGTATCCCTTGGGAAGCATCTGTCTTATTTGTTAAAAAGAAATACGTCATCGTACGCTTATGTATAGATTATCGTCAGTCAAACA
Organism: Pseudotsuga menziesii; assembly: GCA_001517045.1. Classification (NCBI taxonomy): domain Eukaryota; kingdom Viridiplantae; phylum Streptophyta; class Pinopsida; order Pinales; family Pinaceae; genus Pseudotsuga; species Pseudotsuga menziesii. The sequence goes on along the minus strand of LPNX010081817.1, from coordinate 216,504 downwards.
ACATGACAATTGAAAACAGATATCCATTGGCCCACATAGATGATATGCTCGATCAGATACGTGGAGCAATGATATTCTCAAAAATAGACTTGAGATCTGGATATCATCAAGTCAGAATTAAAAATGAAGATATATGTAAAACTGCATTCAGAACCTGCTACGGGCATTATGAGTTTGTAGTTATGTCAGTTGGGCTAACGAATGCTCCAATATCTTTTATGTGTTTAATGAAGAGTGTCTTAAGTAATTATTTGGGTAAATTTGTAGTTGTCTTTATCGATGACATACTAATTTATTCAAAAACAAAAGAAGAACATGATGAACATTTACAGATAATATTACATGTTTTAAGAGAACACAAATTGTACACTCAGTAAATATGAACTCTTTAAAGATAAAATACAATATTTAGGCCATGTGATATCAAAGGAAGGAATATCAGTGGATCTTGATAAAATAAGAGAAATTATGGAATGGCATGTTCCTAAAGATGTATCGTATGTACAATCATTCATGGGTATTACAGGTTATTATCGAAAATTCATAGAGGGATTCTCGAGGATCGTGAATCCTATGGAATCCTTACAGAAAAAGGAAAAAAGATTTCTATGGGATTTAAAATGTGAAGAAATCTTTTTAAAAGTTAAAAGAATTATTAACCACTACACCTATCTTAAAAATAGTATATCCAAATACGGAATTTCTTGTATGCACTGATGCATGCAATGAGGGCCTATGTGGAATGTTAACGCAAGAAGGTCATGTAATAGATTATGAATAAAGAAAGTTAATAATACATGAAAAAATTTATTCTACCTACAATTTAGAGTTGGCTGTTGTAATACATACCTTAAAAATGTGGCGCCATCATCTAATTGGTAGAATTTATTAATGTCTGATAACATAAGTTTAAAATACTTATTTGATCAAAAAAATCTGATCGCAAGGAAAGAAAGATGGTTAGCTTTCCTTAGTGAATATGATTTTGAGATCAAACATAGAAAAGGAAAGGAGAATAAGGTGGTTGATGCCTTAAGAAGAAATGCAAATCTTAATTTTATAGTCGTTGTTAGAAGCTATAAAACATAATTGGATGATAAATTTGAAGACAGAGTAAAAATGGATAAAAATTATCCAAATATAAGAGAAAAAGTTACAGAAAACGAATCTGAAAATATAAAAACAAATTTTAATTTGAATGAAAAAGGTTTAGTGTTGTATAAAAAGAGATTATATGTACCCAATGTACCAGAAATTAAATTGTTGATATTAAATGAAGTATATAAGATTCCTTACTCAGGACATCCTGGCTACCAAAAGATGATAACAATGCTAAGAAAAGACTATTTCTGGCCCAATATGAAAAATGAAGGGGTTGAATATATACCTAGGCAAATAGAATGACAGCAGGTTAAAACTGAGCATCGACACCTAGAAGGTCTATTGCAACCATTACCAATCTCAAATTGGAAAGGGAAATTATCATCATTGATTTCATAATAGGACTGCCTAAAAATCAAAAGCAAAATGATTCCGTGATGGTAGTGGTAGACAAACTTAGCAAGGAAGCTCATTTTATACCTGTTAAAACTACCTATAAGGCCTCTAATATTGTTGATATTTCTATGAAGGAATTTTTCCGTCTGCATGGAACTCCTAAGATGATAATTTCTGATAGGGATCTTAAGTTTACAGGTAGTTTATGGAAGTCTTTGTTTGAAGGATTGAACACTAAATTAAATTTTAGTACCACTTATCATCCGCAAACGGATGGACAAACTGAAAGAGTAAATCAAGTTTTAGAATAAATATTAAGGATGTATGTTAGGGATCATCCAAAGAAATGGGAAGAATATTTGCACTTAGTCGAGTTTGCTTATAACAATCATTATCAAGCTTCAGCTAAACTTAGTCATTTGGAATATTGTATGGTTGGAAGTGTAATACTCCCATTTCATGGACTAATTCGGTTGACAGATTAATGTTAGTACCTAACTTGTTAAAAGAAATGGAACTAATAGTGAAACATGTACAAAGCAATCTGAAAATTGCACAAGACACACAAAAGAGTTATGTAGACCTTAAAATAACTCATAAATAATTCCAAGTAGATGAGCATGCTTTTGTTAAGGTAAAACCCAGAAAAAATATCCTTTAAGTTGGGGAGTTGTGCTAAATTAGCACCCATGTTTTTGTGGACCATTTGAAATATTGTCAAGAGTTGGACCAATGGCTTGCCAGTTAGTTTTGACACCTAATCTCAAAATACATAATGTATTTCATATTTCTATATTGAAAAAGTATGTACATTATGCTACCCATGTAATCGATCGGAATGTTATCCAGGTAGAACCAGAAGGATATTTCCAGGTGGAACTGGATTGTATCCTTGACAAGAGATAATTTTTTCTCTATAATCTCACCGTTAGAGAAGTAAAGGTGTAATAGAAGCACCTTAGTCTAGATGAAGCAACCTAGGAATTGGAGAGTCATATGCGAGAAGCATATCCAATTTTGTTCCAGGAAGACTCAGATTATATTTAATCAACATTGAGAAAGATGTTGAACTTAAGAGGGGGCGTTTGTCACCCACCTAGAACTAAAAACATTTTATGTTGGGAAAATACATTACTTTAAAAGTTATTGTAAAGTTTTATGTTGTTGACCAAGGATGGTCAAAGATGATTGTAATTGAATATTTTATTATTTAATAATTAAAATAAGAGACACATATCGAAATAGGATTGTTGAAGAGTGTTCATTTCCCAGTAGGAGGAATGATCTGGTGTAAAATAAAAAAATGACAAATGGTAACAACAACATTCACTTTCTAGTTGATGCATGAGGAAACTTCCCTAAAATTTTGTTCATGTTCCCAAGAAAAGAGGAACTGAGCAGGTGCCTCATTAAATTACAAAACTGACCCAAATCAGATTTATAACCAGCCAAAGAAACAGTAGATTTAGAGTTTAAAACAATATGGCTTCTAACCGAGGGTTTGAGACCAATAAAAATAAATAAAAAGCATATGAATATTAATATTTACCCAGTATCGATTTCATACAGCCGAAAGGCTTAATGTTTTCATAATTTACTCAATTTTAATTTCACACAGTCGAAATGCTTATCATTTACAAAAAACGATTTAGTGTTAAATACTCATAATTAACGCAGTTTCGATCTAACTATAAATTTAAACAAAACTTTATATAATTTATAATAGGGTTTGTATAGTAATTATAGAAAAGAACAAACTTCCCTATTTAAGGATTTTAACACAGGTCGAGGGTTCGAGGCATGTAAGGCTAAAAATTCCAAGTAATTTATAAACTAATTGAAACCTATAGCAAACAAAAAACACCCTAAGTCCAACTTAGCATCAACGAAGAATAGGTCGTAGCCATTTTTAAAAACAAGAATGGGTCGTAACTATTCTAAAAACCAGCATGGTGTCTTTTAAAAAAAGCATGAATATAGTAACCGTAACCAAGAAACACATTTCCTTCACATAATAATAATAATAAACAACATATTAATTACAGAGTAGTATCGAGAGCTAATCGAAGAATTTAAACAAAATCATAGAGACTGTATTTCTTTACACTTTGCTAAGATTTACAGTAAAATTTTCATTATTTCCAAATTGACAGTAATACAACTTCCCACAAAGACTCCATGTTCCCTAAACAAAAAGAGGGATTATCTCTGTTTAAACCCCTATGAGAGCCCGTAGGCTTATAAACAACTTATATCTATGGCAATAACGAGAGAATTTACCAACAAATAGAGGGGGCATGTTGAGACCCTTGTATTCTCCCAAACGAAGAGAGACCCAAAAGGAAACTATGTGTTGGAATATATTATATTCCTTGGAAGGTAATAATGTCTTTGTATTATGTCGGAAGTTGTCTTCAATCTTATGTAAAAGAGTAATACATTTAACCCATAGTTATATAGTGTTGTATTTATTTGTGTAGAGTATTTGTCCATGGTATTGTATTAAGAGATGTTATTTTGGAAAATTTATATTATCCCACATGCAATATGTGACCTTAATTCCTCCTCATCTCTTAGTATATAATAGGGTCAAGTGAGTATCTACACATCATGTATTCTTGATGTAGTAGTGGTACTATTGTGACACTATTGTACATCATCTATATTCTTTGGGGTATTTGTGCTTTGCTCTCTTGTAAGGTTGGAGAAGACATTCTGGAGATAATAGAAGACTACCTTCTTATGGATGTAACCCATTAGGGTGAACCATGTATATAGGTGTTCTCTTGTCCTTTTCTTTTCATGTTCTTATCTTTTATGATATGTTGTTGGTTTCTTAGATAGGTTAACTAGTTTATGATATGGTATTGTCTCTTAATACAATACCATGGAAAAATACTCTACACAAGTAAATACAACACCATATAACTATAGGTTAAATGTATTGCTCTTTTACATAAGATTGTAGACAAATTCTGACATAATACAAAGACATTATTACCTTCCAAGGAATATAATATATTCCAACACTCCCCCTTAATAATGGCTGGGAGAATGGTCCATACTAACACTAAGGAAGGAAGGAGTCATTACTGCTCCCCCTTGATGAAAACATCCAGAAGAATCAAAGCTGCAAATAAGAAGAACACTTTGGATGATGGAATTTGACGATGAAAAACCGCTTCTCATTGAATCATGAAAGTGTACACGAACCAGGTTGTACGATGAAAGAACCAACAATAAAATGCCAAGAACATGTGATGGAATCCAATCGCAAGATGCCCAGATCACCAAAAGAATCATCACAACCATACATGATAGCTGAAGAACTCTGATATAACATCCACACCAGTGTATAGATATTTTTTGACAGCCGATACAACAGAACATGTGGCTAAGAACACCACAATAGTGTACAAAAAAAACCCAGATGGCCAATACACATGCAGATAACAGACATTCTTCCAATCAAGGTGCAATATAAATATATGTAGAAGACCTCAAACATCGAAGAAACAAGACCCCAATGGTCTATACATCGAAAATGATATGATACAGATGAACATCGTGACTTTAACAGTAGAAGACGGTGGTTCATTATTCCTAGAATAAGGTGAAATCCTAAATAGAGAACCTATCTGCACAAGAACTTTCAAGATTAAAGCATATAAAGATCATAAAACAAAATTGCTCATATATACCAAAGGTCAGAAAACATCATATAAAGGAATGGCAACATAATATGATCAAATAAACTATTAACTTGCTCATTAAATAAATGAAGTTACTTTTACACATTAAGTGTCAGCCACAACATATAAATAGTGAGCCAAAGATTTCACTTAAATATATGGAAATTTAGTCATCAAGCAGCTAATCTGAAGCATAGGCGTATTTCTTATTAGTATGATGTTAATATGCAAGAGATGAATGCCCTGAAAATGTCAATGCTTCCATATAGGAACGTTAGAGACAAGTAGGAACAAGATAACCTCTGCAATCATAAGAATTAAATAAAGAAGCATCACCAGTCATATGTTTAGATGCATCAGAATCCATTATCCATTCCATGTTAAAAGAAGAATTATTAGGCAAAACAACAGATGCACATAAAGCTACTTGAGAGCCATTAAAAGTTTTCTTTTTAGCTTTAGCCATTAAACGTTTTGCTTTAAAATTATTCTTTTCAGGATGGTTAGTTTTACTACAATGTTTAAAAGGATCATACACTTTCTTCTACTTACTATTTTCATTAGAAGCATGAGAAGCATATCTAGAATTAGTATTAGAAGGATATTCATGTATATTCATGTATATCCCAAGTCTCACAAATGTATATTCATTGGTTATTCTGAGGATTCTAAGGCTTACAAGTTATTTTATACCTCTACTTAGATTGTTATCATCCGAATGGATGTTCAATTTGTTGAAGTATCTTCACCACTTGAGTCTGTCGAACCTCATGTTACACTGAATATCTCATTGTCTCATGTTACTCCTATCTCGGTTTCTTCTTCCAGTTCTGTGCATGTTGTTCATCCAAGTTCACCCTCTTCTTCAAGTATTCCTCCTAAATGTACTGAAGCTGAAGAAACTTATGTTTCCTCTAACCTTCCTGTTTGGGCCCAGAAAACTCTTGAATCTATAGGTAGTGAGGTCAGTAACCCTTTCGACCCTTGTAGAACTAGATCTAACTTTGCCCTTATGACCAAAGTTTTGGCCACGGATGATCCTACCTCTTATGCTTAAGCTCAAGGTAAAACTCAATGGGAACAAGCTATGACTGTTGAGTATGAGTCTCTTATGAAGAACAAGACTCGGTATCTTGTTCCTCTTCCTGTTGGTAAGAATTTAGTTGTTTGTAAATGGGTTTATAAAACTAAGTTCACTGTAGAAGGATAGAATGAAAAGTATAAAGATCGATTAGTTGCAAAGGTTTTAATCAACTTGAAGGTAAGATTATAATGAAACTTTTACTTCTGTTGCTAAAATGAATACAATAAGAACCATTTTATCTATTGCTTCATCTTATAAATGGGAAATACACCAAATGGATGTTAAAAGTGTTTTTTTAAATGGTGATCTTAATGAATAAATTTATATGCAACAGCCTCCTGGTTTTATTAATGCTGAATCATCAGATTTAGTATGTAAATTACACAAGTCTTTATATGGTCTCAAACAAGAACCTAGGGCTTGGTATGATAAAATTTATGCATATTTTTTGAAGGATGGTTTTAAGCATTGTATATCTGATCAAAATATGTATGTTCAAAACTTTGGTACTAATATTCTCATTGTTGTTTTATATGTAGATGATCTAATCATCACAAGCAGCCAACTTACATTAATTCAAAATATAAAAAGTGATCTTCAAAAGCAGTTTGAAATGACTGACCTTGGTTTTTTGCATTATTTCTTGGGTCTTCAAATATGACATATGGTAGATGGTATGTTTCTCTCTCATCTGAAGTATGCTATAGACATGTTGTCTCGTTTCCATATGAGTCATTGTAAATCTGCTCCTATGCCATTTCAGTCTGGTGTAAAGTTAATTGTTGAGTGTACCAAACCGCTTGTTGATGCTACTATTTATCGTTAGCTTATAGGCAGTTTGATATATTTAACTAACAATCAACCAGATCTCTCTTTTGCCATCAATTTGGTTTCCTGGTTCATGCAACAACCTCATGAAAGTCATTGGCAGGAAACCAAGAGGATTCTGAGATATTTACATGGGACATTACACTGTGGTGTTTTTTATTCGATCAGTACTATAGTTTCACTCTCTAGTTACACAAATTCTAATTGGGAAGGTGACAGTTCTGATCAACGATCCACTACAGGTTATGTATTTCAACTTGGTTCAGGTCTGATTTCTTAGTCGAGCAAGAAGGTGAAGACTCTTTCTTTATCTTCATGTGAAGCAAAATATAGAGAAGCTAAAGAAGCAGTTTGGTTATGGCATGTTCTTACAGAGCTTGGTCTAGCTCCAAAATCGTCCACTGTGTTGAAATGTGACAATCATGGTGCAATCCAGCTTGCTTATAATCTGGTATATCGCTCCAAGACAAAGCATCTCTACCTTGATGCTCATTACATTCGCGGACTTGTGGTAGATGATATTCTTTCTCTTCATTAATGTCCTACCGAGCAGCAGGAAGCAGAAATCTTCACCAAATCCTTCACCGAGGTGAAGTTTATGCATCTTTGTTCCTTGCTTCGAATGCGGGAAGTTGTCATCAAGGGGGAGTAGTAATGACTCCTTCCTTCCTTAGTGTTAATGTGAGCCCTTCTCCCATCCATTATTAAGGGGGAGTATTGGAATATATTATATTCCTTGGAAGGTAATAATGTCTTTGTATTATGTCGAAAGTTGCCTACAATATTATGTAAAAGAGTGATACATTTAACCCATAGTTATATGGTGTTGTATTTACTTGTGTAGAGTATTTTCCCATGGTATTGTATTAAGAGATGTTATTTTGGAGAATTATATGATCCCAAATGCAATATGTGAGAGTAATTCCTCTTCATCTCTTAGTATATAATAGGGTCAAGTGAGTATCTACATATTATGTATTCTTGATGCAGTAGTGGTACTATTGTGACACTATTGTACATCATATATATTCTTTAGGGTATTTGTGCTTTGCTCTCTTATAAGGTTGGAGAAGATATCTTGGACATAATAGAAGACTACCTTCCCATGGATGTAACCCATTAAGATGAACCACATATATCGGTGTTCTCTTGTCATTTTTTTCCCTGTTCTTATCTTTTATGATATGTTGTTGGTTGCCTAGATAGGTTAACTAGTTTAGCTTGACTCTACTATTCTAACATGGTATCAAAGCCATAAAGGGGAGCAGTAATGACTCCTTCCTTCCTTAGTGCTAGTGTGGGACCTTCTCCCAGCCATTATTAAGGGGGGGTGTTGGAATATATTATATTCCTTGGAAGGTAATAATGTCTTTGTATTATGTCGGAAGTTGTCTTCAACCTTATGTAAAAGAGTAATACATTTAACCCATAGTTATATGGTATTGTATTTCCTTGTTTAGAGTATTTTCCTATGGTATTGTATTAAGAGATGTTATTTTGGAGAATTATATTATCCCACATGCAATATGTGAGAGTAATTCCTCCTCATCTCTTATTATAGAACATGGTCAAGTGAGTCTCTACATATCATGTATTCTTGATGTAGTAGTGGTACTATTGTGACACTATTGTACATCATCTATATTCTTTGGGGTATTTGTGCTTTTCTCTCTTGTAAGGTTGGAGAAGACATCCTAGAGATAATAAAAGACTACATTCCCGTGGATGTAACCCATTAGGGTGAACCACATATATCGGTGTTCTCTTATCATTTTATTTTCCTGTTCTTATCTTTTATGATATGTTGTTGGTTGCTTAGATAGGTTAACTAGTTTAGCTTGACTCTACTATTCTAACATGGTATCAGAGCAGGTTGATATGATCTAGTACATTCTATAGCTTTCAATCAATAATGATTATCATTTGGGCATTGTCATTTTGTTGTAGATTTGATTTCTATTTGGTAGCCATTAGGCTTCTCTTCAAATCTGGGCATATTTCTGCTTTTTTTTTACCCTAACCCTAACTTGTTGTGTAAGATTTTTGCAGAATTTTTTCAACGGTTTCTTGATGTTTTTTCTGTAGATCTACATGATTTCGGGGCTCTCCTTAATGAGATCGTTCTTCCGATTATAAAAAATGGCAATTATAAAAAAAGGGTCATAACTTGGTCATTTTTTACCGGTGTTTTTATTATACCTGTTTTTGGAATTGGAACAGCCATTCTGGATCTACCCATGCGACCAAAACAGAAAACTTGGCATTTTTGTGCTTCATTTCGGTAATAAAAATGACATTTATAAAAAAAAAAAGGGTCATAACTTGGTCATTTCTGACTGGATTGTTTATTATAACCTCTTTTTGGAATTGGAACAGCCATTCTGGATCCACCTACGTGATCAGAACAGAAGACTAGGCTTTTCTGGGCACATATTTTCATAGGGTTCTAAATGGAAGTTTCTCCTCTTTTCTTTATTGTGTTTTTTAACTGTGTTTTTGCAGATTCAGATCATTATAGTGTAACTATTTTCAAGTTCTTCACTATTTTTCTGTCATTTTTTCATATTAGGGTTTTTTATTTGTTGTCAAAAATCACTCATTATGACTTCCGAAATAGCTTATGTTCCTAAATTAGTTGGTTCTAACTATCTTGCCTGGAAGAGAAAGATGATTGATGTTCTCAGGAGTAAGAATCTTTGAAGGCTATTTAATACAAGACACCCACTACTGTTGATGATTTGGCTATATGGGAAGCTAAAAGTGATCAAACAAGGGGGCTCATTGGTCAAACTGTTGCAGATAGTCTTCAAGTAAGTATTGGGGCAAAAGACAGCCTGGTTCAGATATGGCAAATTCTTTCCTCTTTATTTGATCAATCTGATGATGTTTCTGCATATTATCTTGAAAAGAATATCTTTGACCTTGAACCTATTGACTTTGAAAGAGTTGAGTTATATCTTGTTGAATTGAAAACTTTAAATGAGAAATTAAATAGTTGTGGTAAAGATTACAAGAAAACTGACACTGCTCTTATTATTCTTGCAGAACATAAAATGCCATCTTGTTTTGATATGTTCATCCAAACTAGGAATAGAGATATATAATTGTATCAAATTACTACGAAACAAACTTTTGATGATTTTTGTAAATGATTGATCAATGAGAAAAAATGTTTAATTGTTTCAGGAAAACTCACACCTAATAAAGCTATAACTGCACTTAATAATAATCAAGAAAAGTGTTAATTATGTTAAAGGTTCTAATCCTTCTAATACTAATTCCGGACATGCTTCTCATGCTTCTAATGGAAATAGGAAATAGAATAAAGTGTATGATCCTTGTAAACACTGTGGTAAAACTAATCATCCTGAAAAGAACTGTTTTAAAGCAAAACGGTTAATGGCTAAAGCTAAAAAGAAAAACTCTCAAGTAGCTTTATGTGCATCTGTTGTTTTGCCTAATAATTCTTTGTCTAACGTGGAATGGATAATGGATTCTGATGCATCTAAACATATGACTAGTGTTGCTTCTTTATTTACTTCTTATGATTGAAGAGGTTATCTTGCTCCTACTTGTCTCTAACGTTCCTATATGGAAGCATTGACATTTTCAGGGCATTCATCTCTTGCATATTAACATCATACTAATAAGAAATGCACCTATGCTTCAGATTAGTTGCTTGATGACTAAATTTCCATATATTTAAGTGAAATATTTTGCTCACTATTTATAGGTTGTGGCTGCACTTACTGTGTAAAAGTAACTTCATTTCCTTAATGAGCAAGTTAATCTTTTATTTAATCATATTATGTTGTCATTCCTTTATATGATGTTTTCTAACATTTGGTATATAAGCATTTTCATTTCTGTATGAGCAATTTTGTTTTATGATCTTTATATGCTTTAATCTCGAAAGTTCTTGTGTAGATAAGTTCTATGTTTAGGATTTCACCTTATTCAAGGAATAATGAAGCACCATATTCTACTGTTAAATTCATGATGTTCATCTGTATGATATCATTTTTGATGTATAGACCATTGGGGTCTTTTTTCTTCGATGTTTGAGGTCTTCTGTAGATATTTATATTGCACCTTGATTGGAAGAATGTCTGTTATCCGCATGTGTATTGGCCATCTGGGTTTTTTTTGTACATTGTTGTGGTGTTCTTAGCCACACGCTCTATTGTATCGGTTGTTAGAAAGTATCTCTACACTGTTGTGGATGTTATATCAGAGTTCTTCAGCTATCATATATGGTTGTGATGATTCTTGTGGTGATCTTGGCATCTTGCGATTGGATTCTGTCACATGTTCTCGACATTTTACTGTTGGTTCTTTCATTGTACAACCTGGTTCATGTGCACTTTCATGATTCAGTGAGAAGTGGTTGTTCATTGTCAATTTCCATCAGCCGAAGTGTTCTTCTTATTTGCAGCTTTGGTTCTTCTGGAAGTTGTCATGAAGGGGGAGAAGTAATGAATCCTTCCTTCCTTAGTGTTAGTGTGGACCCTTCTCCCAGCCATTATTAAGTGGGAGTGTTGGAATATATTATATTCCTTGGAAGGTAATAATGTCTTTGTATTATGTCAGAAGTTGTCTTCAACCTTATGTAAAAGAGTAATACATTTAACCCATAGTTATATGGCGTTGTATTTACTTGTGTAGAGTATTTGTCCATGGTATTGTATTAAGAGATGTTATTTTGGAGAATTATATTATCCCACATGCAATATGTGATAGTAATTCCTCCTCATCTCTTAGTATATAATAGGGTCAAGTGAGTCTCTACATATCATGTATTCTTGATGTAGTAGTGGTACTATTGTGACACTACTGTACATCATCTATATTCTTTGGAGTATTTCTGTTTTTCTCTCTTGCAAGGTTGGAGAAGACATTCTGGAGATAATAGAAGACTACCTTCCCGTGTATGTAACCCATTAGGGTGAACCACGTATATCAATGTTCTCTCTTGTCCTTTTCTTTTCCTATTCTTATCTTTTATGATATGTTGTTGGTTGCTTATATAGGTTAACTAGTTTAGCTTGACTCTACTATTCTAACACTATGTTCCAACTTTCATTTCACACCATATACCGTCAAGGACTGAAGGGTTCGAAGGCTCATAGGTATTACCAGAACCTTTATGACACCAGTTACCCTCGACCAAGCTCACTATTCCAAGCCAAGCATCAACTATCAAAACCTCGTGCCAATCAAACATTGCATAGAGGTTAAACTATGAAAACTGGCTTTTGACATTATAAAATAATTTGCAGCAAACTGAAAAATGATTTTTGGGAAGGAGCAACTTACCCATATCTGCGAAGGGTTGAGGCATGGAGTTGAATACCATTGGTGTGGTAATGAAAACGTTGGAGTATGATGTTGGAGGTCACGGAGTTGAGTGCTGGAAGGGCTAAGATCCCTCGGCTCTCCTCACCATTTATTTAACACAAAAAAAATAAAAAACCCATCCTTGAGCGTTTTTGCATTAGGGTGTACTTTTATCCAACCTGGATGGCACCACCTTCACATGGGTGCTTTTACTTTTACCTCCACGTGGATTAATTATTTTTCATACCCACTCTCTATAGTTTTGGAGTGATCTTGTTGTTTCACTCAGTCACTTAAATGTCACCATAGTGTTGTTACCTTGGCTCGTTAGTTTGTCTAGGAGCGCAAGGAGTGGGGGAACTAACCCTTCTTTTGAAAACACCTACAATAATGCAAGGTTAAACATTGCTTTAGCTACCATAAGCTAAGTAATACCTATAACCTTGTAACCCTAGCATTCGAAATAGGGTTTGTATGTGGAGGGTTTAAAATGTTAAAGCATGACGACTCCATCTTTATGGTAAAACAAGATAAGCACACAAATTGTAATTCTCAACGAGGTAGGCATGACACATCAAAATTTGAAAACAAGTAATATATCTTAAGACTTAAAATTTGTATCCTAGTGTAGTGCGAGATAAATCATAAATGGAGTTATCATATTCAAGTTATCTCACAGAATTTTGTTATAGGCTAAGTCCTAAGTTGATAATGGAATGTAGGGATTATAATAATTCTTAATAGCTATATGATGCCAGGTTAGGTCTTAAATTGATCTAAGCACTCTATAACATTTTTTTTTCTAAAATTTTAGAGATGTTACAGATCAAATATGTAAACCTTTCACCACTAACAAATCCCTCTTACCACTATGATACATCACAGTTACGCATGCATTATTTCTTTTATTATTATTATTATTATTATTTTATGGGAGAGAATGGCATTTCCCTCTCACCACTATGCTATAGCACATTGATGCACGCATTCCTTTTTTTATGGGAGAGGTAGACACTTCCCTCTCACCACTATGTTATAGCACACTGATGCATATTTTCGTATTTTTTTATTTTTCTTTTTTATGGGACAATCAGGCACTTCCCCCCACCCAGGATGTAGAAATGTTCCTTCTTGGTTCAATAACCACTTTGAATGTGAGACTGATCTATTAATTCTTCACATGCTTCTAAGTACATGAGTTCTAAAGACACTGTGAATGTGTTTCTCTTGAAATTTCAAGAAAAATGAGTATAAACTCAATATATATTCACAGGGACCTCCCATAGCACTTAGTTCAAAACAATGTACTATTGCGCTATGTTGTCTTACCTCAGGAACTATGCATGTACCTATTACTTTGAAAGTCGAACCTTGACTCGTACCTTGTACCTATTGTTGGCCAAAATTGTGGCTTAAATAGTTTAAAAGTAAGCTTTTAGGGTCGCAGGTAACATGCCCTTATGGGGATTCATATCCCAATATTTTATGGTTACCCCTCCAAACCATGAGCGAGCATCTAGTGTTAACTCTTGGCAATGTTGTTGAGGGGGTTGCGGGGTCAAACCTTGTCGACCTCCCTTTTCACATGAAGTGTTAAATATGTGGCATAATATATATATTGCATTGCTTATATTATATCAGACTTTGGATATGGATAATGATACTTTGCCCACAGATTTTGGGACTTGATTCCACATGACCATGAATACAACGAGGTTGAGGCTTAGTCATGTTCTTTTTTTTCATCGATTGATAGAAAATTCAAAGTCAAATGAAATATGTACAATATGCATATAAAGACTCATGCAATGGTGTAGTGTTAAATGTGTTTGTGTTGGTGGAGGTCACGGGCTTGGCCCTCATTGACCCTAATTATTTTGGTAAATCAAACGATACAAGGCCAATTCGGACCTGCCACATGCCAGGATCCAGTTGGTCCACCTATAACCATATTCCACATATCAACCTATGATTAGTCCACATCACCATCAATTTGACAAAACAATAGTGCCATGTCACCTACTACATGGCACCTCATGGTGCTGCACATTGGCATACAACCTGTATGTCCAGTTCACATGGCACACTATGGGTGTGCCATGTGCCACTCTTTTTCCCTTTTTTCTCTCTTTAGGAAAAACTGTAGAATGTCATATCTTGGTCATACTGTGTCTGTTTAGGGAAAAATATGCATCATTAGAAAGATCTCGATGAGTGATCTAGGAGGATCATCTCATACTCGATCAAATTTAAAGTCTTCAATATGTAAAATAAAGCTTCTAGGGTGGAATAGTTCGTCAACAGCTTTTTTGGAAATGCTTGTTTCATGGAGAAAGACCTCTAGATGCAAAAGTTATCAATGTTTGAAGTTTCAATAGTTTTTGTTAAATTGGTAAAAAAATGGTTATTTTCGAAAATTACCAATGTAATGGTTAATAAAATTATGTGGAGTCAATAGGATTCAAACCCAAGACCTCCATGTCTGCCCAAGTCTTTACCCATCCCACCTAGCCAACACACCACATGATGGTTCTTAAAATGTGGAGGGTGCAAATTGTATTTAAGGTTTAATGAAATGTTATTTGGAAAAAGGGGTGGACCTCGACTCCATGGAAAAAACTGAGGACCCCTTATATCTATGTTATATATCGTATCCAAACCAAGACCAGAATATATGCCAACATGTATAACATACCACCAAACTATAGCGCCAAACCATATAATATCACAACAAACCATATCCATATAATATAATGTGTTATATCAAATGCATGCCACCATTCCTAAAGCACATAGGAAGTGGAGAGGCCCATGGGTTTGACTCTAGGACCTCTGGCCCAACAATCGTACCACTGGGCCACAGCTCATTCATTGGAGGAACCACAATGGAAATATGTTAAGAGTTTACCAACGGATATAATGGGGCCCAAAAGGGAGCATGGCCTTCCGGCCTGCGCTCCTTAACCACCAAAAACCATTATAAAACCAAGGCCCAAGCACATATTCGAGACAAATAAAAGGTACGTTTTGGCACAGAAAATGAAGCCAGTATAGTGCACGCTTCCCAATGTGGTATTGTGTATTTCTCGAGGTGGTATTGGAATGCTTCCCAAGGAAGTTTTGCATGCTTCCCGAGACAGTTTTGCATGTTTTCCAAGGAAGTTTTTGCACATAATTGGAGGCACTTTTTGCATGGATCTCAAGGTGGAATCCATACAGTTTGTCTTTTGTGCAAAATTGTTGTCTCGAATTGCATGCCAGGGGAGGTCCCAGGCACATATAGGCATGTTTATACTCATTTTTCTCGATTTTTCGAGAGGAATGCAGTGGTGCATTCTGTTTCTGATTTTTATTGACAAAACTCAAAGGTGTTCCTAAAACTCATATTTTGTAAGCTTTTGAAGATTAATAAGATCGGCCTTCCCATTGGAAGTGGCCCAAAGACATAGCCCAGGACGGGTGAACTTTGTTATCAGTTGTTGTATTCATTTTATGGTTTGCATATCTCTTTTATTTTTTTATGTGATTGATGTAAATCATTAAACTATTTATCTTTTAAGCATGTTTATGAGTAATAAACATATAAATTCCACACACAACTAAATGGTTAAAAGGATCCTGAAGATTTTCATATCAACAAGATTTATGCGATGGTGTACTTATATTTAGTATTTGAAGACTTCATTCTGGATCGATCAGTACAATCCTCATAGTTGAATTTTAGGCAAGTAAATTTCTTTAAAAACACTATACAACATTTCCTTAAAATTTAAATATAATACTAAAAAATTGTCATGGAAGGACAACATAGTTTAGATCCATATGTGCTCCAATAACATCTTTTATAGATCACATTTATTCATCTTGCTTATCCTTTGGGTTGGTCACTTTATAACTTTTATTTGCAACCACATTGGAATTTCCCATTGTCATTCATACCCCCATATATCTAGAAGGGAACTCCCTTGTCGATGAGTCATCCATAGACAATGAAGATAAGGGATTAGGTGGCACAATGACAACTAGAGGAAGACTGAGTAGGGATACAATTCCACACACCAGAGACTTTAATGAACAAATTTTTGTTGGGTGTTTTATTGTCTTAATTAATTCACCAAATATTTAATTATCGACCGAGGTTTGTAAACTTAGAGTTGATGCAAAATATATGCTAAGGTAGAAGGGTACATAAGGTGTCATGGAAATATTTTAGCAAACAGAAGATCAAAGGATCTTTCAAAATGAAAAACTGAGTCAAACTCCAAAAATTCAACTACTAAGGTAATTAGACTGGGACAAGACCAATAGATTAGAACAGTATAAATCTATACTACTCTACTCTATAAACAATAGCTATATATATATAAAAGACTATTCTAACTACTCTTTATGGTGAAACCTATTAATTAATTATTCAGCTTCTTAATCTGGGAATTAGAAAGGCTATAAACAAATTCATAAATCTAACTATATGAAAGCAAAAGATTATATTATCTGAGGCAATATTACAACGACTTAATATACCAAAGGAATTCAATAACTAAACTATACATGTGATTGGAAAATATACAATAATTAAACTAAATTATCTAGTTCCATTCTCCTTGAGGATTCTGAGGATATGCATTCATTGTGACTGGAACTGGAGAAGGAGGTGTATCAAAATAGCTTTCAAAAGAAACAAAGAAACTGAATGGAATCAAGTCTCATTTAACTTCTATAAAGAGATGTAAACTAAGGAGTGTCCAATTACAAGTAATAGTAAACATTGTGATTTATGTTCTACCCATAAGAAAATGTTATCAATGACAAGAACCAAGACTATTTTAATGATTACTTTGAAGTTGGAGGTATACTACTCTTGTATGAAACAAATGTAATGGAATAAAAGATAATTTAGAATCAAGTAGAAAACTTAATAAAGATATTTACCTGAAAATAATTATAATTTAAAGCAAGTGGAAAACCTAATAAAGATATCTCGTTTTCTAGATCAACCCTATTCTATGAACATGTTCATTAACTATGAAGTAAGGAGGACAAATATTATGCTAGAAATGATGATCAAACTATAAATAACTACTGTGCCTTTTAGACAATAGATTTAGAAAATTTAATTCTAAATTCAATCTAAATAAGAATGAAGTAAACTAAACTAAGGATGCAATTGAAAAATTCTACAGAAGTAATGAATGAAGAAATCAGAGACAAAAGAAACACAATTAAAAAACAAAGTAAGATAAAAGGAACGAAAGATAAGAGTAATTATGGAACTTAATGGATACTTTATGTGGTTTGAAGTAAGGTCCTAATTATATATAACTACTGTTTAATTACAAAAGGTAATACATTTTAAAAACAAGGAAAACTGAACTTGAAACAATCATAAAACAAAACGGGGAATATTAAAGTATGAATGAAGGTCTGGATGGCAGTATAGACAGTCTGGATGGAGAAAAATAGTGTAAATTACGAAATAGATAACCTAGATGATCTTAACATCAGCTGATTTATGCATATGAGGTTGTAATGTAGAGAAGATAGTAACTAATCTTATGTAACAATTGAAACAACAAAAGAATAACTTGTGCTAATCTATAGTTAAGAGAGAGAGATTATTTCCTATTGTTTAATAAGACAAACGAAAAGATAACTGAAGTTAATCTACAGTTAAACAAAAATTGACAGAGTTGAATCTAACTACAAACTAAGCCTAAGATATTGAACAAATTAAACTCTATTTGATTGCAAATATAAAACCAGGAAACAAGCTGAAAAGAAGAATGGAAATGACTATGTGTGACCGGTCAGTTTTAATTCTGGAAATGGAAACTATGTTAACAGCATAGTGTAAATTGTATTAACCACAGTAAACACACATTACACCAGATGAGGAAATAAGCAACATCAATTTACATGATAATTAAACTGCCTACAGAAACTGGAAATACAAATTACTTATCTAAAAAAAGGGATAACGGAAATACAAATGGTAAACTCTGGCTGTTGAGGGGCCCTTCTTAGCAATCAGGGGTTCCACTTAGATCAATCCACCACTCATAAAAACAAAGGCATAAATTCACAGCTGAATATAGAACTTGTATGAAATTCAGAACAGATTTTACAGAATTTCCTTGCTAATGACGACGAGCTAACTCGACTCTCGTCTGGAGACAACTTTATATTATTTTACATGGATGAGCAAGTCGACCCTTTTAGTGGTCTACCGCTCCACAAATAGACAACCTTAACTGCTAACAAACAACCGTGTAACGATTTGTTACAGTGCACAACCTTCTTCCTAATCCTTTGCGCATCGGTTATCCTCGCGCAGGTTGCGGGTGTATGGATCTTTATTGACATAGGCATAGATCACGGTGTCGAGTCAAGAGGACTGGATCTCAAGTCTTCTAGAGCAAAGACTCTCATACCAATAGGATGTGTGGCTACCATATCGACAAAATCATTTCATGCTTTAAACACTTGAGAATATTCCAACTAACAGGACCTGGGTTAATCGGAGGGTTGAATGACAAGCTGGATGCAACTGTGCATGTTTGGCACAAATGCATGTCCACATCGAGGCTCATTTAGAAACCATAGTCTGCAAAACAAGTCTATGTATCAAGAACATTTACAAATATCACATAATTGCTAATAAAATCATGGAATAATGAAAATCAACCAAGACTTACATAAAATTCAAATACTTTCGTACTTGGGGTCAATTGCTAAGCTGAATGATAAGAAGTATACCAAAAGGTGACAAAAGTGATGCCAAAAGAGAAAATTAACAACCAAAAATAATGACAAAATCGGGATCAACACTCCCCCAAACCGAAGAGATTACAGGTCCCACTAAGAAAAAAAAGGAAGTTAGGAAGAAGGCTAAGTTGCGTTAGCAGCTGCCTTCAACTTATCAAAGGAAACGGGAGATTTGAATTTCAACCTCCTAGCATGTGCCCTTAGAACTCTGTGCCTCTCTTAACAAGAGACACGTGAAGAGTTTATGGCCTTGTTAATTTCCTCAATGACCTTGAATTGTAGACGCAACTCCTTGTTCTCTTGACGAAGATCAGCAATTATCTCGACATATCTCTTATTGTGGCTTACCGACTATGCTAACTCTTGAGTTAGTTGATCTATTGTCTGTTGACTTGGAGTAAATGGCTCTACTAGGAATTTGGAATCTTGAGGTGGACTCAATTCTTAGGATGGTGTCTCAAGGTCGATAGAGGGGATTTTTTTCAGGACCTGTGCCTGGAGCAGATGGAGAAGCGGTCTCAAGAGCAGAAGCCTTGACCAATTCGGTTGAGACACTAGCAAATGTAAACAGGGGCGAGTCAAAAATAGGTTCATCCACTTTGACCATACTATCTGGATGATCAAACTGAAGGGTAGGTTGAATGGTGATCTGAACGGACATCGCCTTCTTGTTCCTGGTTTGAACTTGTGGAAATAGTAGAAATTCAACGGACACAAGGTTGGCAGAGGTAGGTGAATGGGTAGGCGAACTCACTTCTGGCGTATCTTCGTCAATATGCACCATTTTGAGGCTTTTATTTTCTATGGAAGGGGTCTAAATGGGTTCATGATTACGGGTATGCCGAGGACGCTTACGAGAGTCAAGGGTTTTGGTAAGGGGTTTCTTGACCAAATGGGGGTCAGTACTTCAAACACAAAGCTATCCCAAGTTTGCCCCTTTACCTTCAACTAATTACTGATTAAAATTTTAATAAGACAGTGGTGATATAGGCTACCAGAAAGATTAATGTTATTTTTCCTAACCTATCTTGATGTTTTCTCTATACTCTTAAGAAAATAAAATGGGAAATTTAGGGCCTGATTATTAACAAAATGTGCCAATAATATAAGGTGATAAGCTTTAAAAATGGTGTACTTACCCTCACAGGTGATCAAACGGATGATGACAGTCAAGGGATTAAGATATTCAGGATTAATCCACTCCCTATGGAACCCTTTTGTGCCTACAACGTGTTGGTATTCAGCCCTAAGAGCGGATTTGTGAGTCGTCCACGGGAGAAATAGGCGCTTGTGCCAACATGCCCCTTCCCTGGGTAGTTTTTTGGCCAATGCAATAGACTCCTCAGTCACAAAAAAATAAGAGGGTCAACCTTATCCGTTTTTCCATCGAATCCTTTGGCCAACAGCAATGAGATCTCGTCGTCGTGGCCATCAAGAAGATGGAGAAATGGACCCCAACCTACGCGAAAGAACACTTCACGGCATGTTTTAAACTCAGGGAGACGAAGCAAATCCTGGTAACTACCAGGCTCATAGCGGATCGACATTGTTAAGAAGAGGTCAAGGAATGAAAATGGATACAGGGGGTGCAAGAGATTGCAAGAGACCTGGCTTGAGAGACTCAGGAAAGATGAGGGCAGGTAGAATGAAACAAAATTCATGCAGGCGTTAGTTTAAAAGGTGATCCATCCAAATGGTTGAATGATCGTGAAAAAAGATTTTAGCATGTTTGGGCGATCACGCTATTATGCAAAGATCTTGAATCGTGTGCCATCATAAAGATATGTGCGTTGGTGAATTCGGATGGTTCTGATATATTCAACCATGTCCAAAGTAAACTTTGGACAAGTTGAATGAATTATTGATTACAGAATTTATAGAATGCATTTAAACCCATAATGACCTTAATTAATGGAATGATAGAAAAATTGACGATTTCCGCATGTGATTTGATAAGAGGGTAAGAGTAATGATAATAAAAAAGATCCTAAAATCATATCAATATAGAGTTAAACAATACGTTGGATGAGGTCGAGGTGAGTTCTAATGAATCATAATGCTTTTATAAGCATATGAATGAGACCTAATAATTATGGGTATTGTTCAATTAATTAAATTCTTTGCCTATAATTAAAACAAAAAGAAATTAACACCTTGACATATTTAATCATGCTACTATAATGTTACAATCTCATTTGGCATTACATTCGGACCGGCATTCGACCCTTCCTATGATCCT
This sequence comes from Pseudotsuga menziesii, assembly GCA_001517045.1. NCBI lineage: Eukaryota > Viridiplantae > Streptophyta > Pinopsida > Pinales > Pinaceae > Pseudotsuga > Pseudotsuga menziesii. Next base: position 195,062 of record LPNX010081817.1, on the reverse strand, counting down.
TCATATGGACCCTCTATGCCAAAATTTTCTTTGCTAGATCTAACCGCTGCTAATTATACTGTTAATTTTCCTGGGCTGCAAGCACACTAAAGGATTATGTAAATCAGCTTTATTGAACCTTCAGTTGCGCTCTTCTTTATTTATCAAAGATTGGAACAATCTTTTGCTACATGCATTATCCTGAAAACACCTATCATTTGTCAAAGATAATTGAACCTTTTTATAAATAATTAGAAAATAAAGACAGTCTAATCTTCCCCCAAACCAAAAATATGGCGTGTCCTCAAGCCATCAAAGAAAAACTGATTAATTTCCAAATAGTTTAACAAATAGTTATAACATGCTGTTATTATTTCTGTAAGAAAAAGAAATACTAACTAGTAAATGGAGTTGATTTGGATATGTACTTTCATAAAAAATAACAGTTCTTAGGAAGACCATATGAATAATGATAGTATAACTGATGCGAAAAATGCCATAGGAAAAACTAGTCATCCATGCCTCATTTTAAGGATCTCTTGTCATCCAAAGAATATTTTAAGTTCACTCGGGAGTTTGTGAGATTTCTATAGTTATGGGTCCCATTTCTAGGATAATCATATCCTAGGTATTAGTTGAATTAGATGACCGGGTCCAAGTCCAACTTACAGCCATTCTCTAATGACATTATAAATAATTGGCCTAAACATGTGTTTTTTTTTTACGAACCATGTGCATAGTGATGCATTAACCAGATCTATTTTACCCGATATTTCCCTGTTGTCAACAGGCATGTTCAGTACCTCGACAAGTTTATCTTGGTACCATGCAAGCATAGCCCCGCTGCCAGCGAGCCTGTTCAGTACCCCGATGGGTTTACTTGCATTTACCTAGATTCCTTGTTTAAGATGTTACTTAGCATGGACCCGCTGCCAATGAACCTGTTTATAGTGAAAAGTTAAAATTTATAGTGAAAAGTTAAAATGTTCTTCACTATAAATTTCAATTTTCGACAGTAATAAAAAAGAGGAGTTAAGATACATTATGAGTCTTTTAGAGCACTTCCCTTTTTAGATAATATTTCATGATTTGCTTATAGAGATAAGGTTCTTGTAATTAAACTGCAAAACCACTTGTTAGATGATTCAAATTTATTCACAACAAAAGCATATATACAATTTATCAAAATTAGGGAAAGGAAAAGAGTCTTCCTGTTTTAATTGACAAAATTGCATAAGATGATCATAGGAATGAATCCCCTATATAAATGCAATCAACTTGTTATCAATGACTCTTGATTTATTTGAAGAAACAAAAAATTATCTACATATATACAAATAATGACAACCCAAAATAATTTAAGGATTAGGAGGAGGAGGAATGACTTCTTCTTCAACCAGATCCATCTCCTTCTGTTGTAAGACATTCTGCACAAAATCTTGTTTAGATATTGGTTGATGATAAATTCTAAGTCTATGTCCATTTATGACAAAGAAAATTTGTGAACCATCAATTGTCTTAATTTCTACTGACCCATTATCGAATACTATAACTACCTCATATGCACCCATCCAACGGGTAGTTAATTTTCCTTTGAAATTTTTATACCTTGAGTCGAATAGTAATGCCCAATCCCTAGTATTAAACTGATTTTGCTTAATAAATTTATCATTCCATTTTCTTCGTCAGTTTTGTATTAACATTGTTCTTTGGAGTGCGTCTTGTCTAATCTCATCCAACTCATTGATCTGTGAAACTCAATGTTTATGTTCTTCTTCCAAATCCATGCCTAACTGTACAGCCATATGAAAAGTCTTAACTTAGAATTCAATAGGTAAAAGGACTTGTTTCCCATATACTAGCTCATAGGGTGTATGTCCAGTAGTGTTTCTCCATGTTATTTTATAGGCCCACAAGCCTCTAGGAGTCTATCTTCCCAGTCCTTATGATGTAGATGAATGGTTTTGGTTAAGATAGCTTATGATACCTTGTTGGTTGATTCTACCTGGCCATTAGCCTACGGGTGGTGTGGTGAGGACTTGCAATTTCATATGCCATACTTCGTAGTAAGTTCTTTCATCAATTTGGAGGTAAATTGAGAACCTTGGTCATTGACAATTTCCCTAGGCACACCAAACTGAGTAAATATCTTTTCTTATATAAATTCTACCACATATTTCTCTGTGGCTCGAAACAAAGCTTTAGCTTCTACTCATTTGGTTACATAATTCGTGCAAACTAAGATATACTTCTTTTTGTGGGACATGGGAGAGATTGGCCCTACAAAATCAAGAGACCATTTCTCAAAAGGTTCAATCATGATCTGAGGTTGTAAGGGAATCTCATCAGAGGACATAGGTCTACCCATTCTCTGGAAACTGTCACATCCTTTAACATACTTGGAAGCATCCTTAAAAATGCTTGGCCAATAATATCCAAAGTGCAACACTTTATATGATGTCCACTTATCTGAAAAGTGTCCTCCACATGGCCCATCATGGCATGCATGGAGGATGTTAAATTTTTATATGCTTAGCTAAGACATCAGTATTTCATTTCATTTTCATAACAAAAGCATATAAACAGGATCATTGAAAGAAATAGCATCACAAGAACAACACAGATTTATCCTGGGAAAACCATAAAGGGAAAAACTCAGCAAAAGCTTTCTCAATATAGATGCCCCAAAAAGGTAAAAGATAAAACCAGCAAGGAGATCAAAGCCTGATCCTCCTCCTTCTCCTACTACTCTTCTCTTCTCCACTAATGCGCTATACAAGTGAGAGTGTGTGTCTCAAATAAGGAGCACCACACCTCTATTTATATTCATCCGTTCACTTTAACTAACTCATTCGACATGTAGGCTCGATTTAAATCATGTAGGCTCGAGTTACACATGTAGGCTCAAGTAACCACAATGGGGTGCTAATGACCCACCTTTACAATTAGAGGGGATTACATCATGACTCTTATTAGTTCTTCCGATTAGAAGCATCGAGGTACAAATTAATACAAGTGGTTCTCCTGGTAGGACCATCGGGGACCACAAAAGATACATATAGAATATTCTTCGAAGTTACAATATTTCAACACTCCCCCTTAAAAGAGAAGGGTATTCTATAACAACATCAACAACAACAATAATAGGAGAGAGATAGAGGACATCATCAACATCATCAGGGTGATACATCTATAAATCATTGGAAGCTTTTCAACATCATGTAGTCTTCATCTTCAATCTTTAGTCTTCAGCATCATCAATACTTTGACCACTTCGATCAGCAACATCTTCAGCATCTTGATTCTTCAATCAACAGCAACATCTTTAGTACTTTGACCTTTCAATCAGCAACATCTTCAACACTTTGACCTTTCGATCAGCAACATCATCTTCAGCACTTTGACCTTTCAATTAGCAACATCATCTTCAACACTTTGACCTTTCGATCAGCAACATCTTCTTCAGCACTTTGGCCTTTCGATTAGCAACAACTTCATCAGCACTTTGGCCTTTCGATCAGTAACAACATCATCATCATGCTATGATATTTCGATTAGAAACATCATCATGAACACATCATCAAAACATCAACATCATCATCATCAAAATATCAGCATCAAAATATCATCATCATCATACTCTGATCTTTCAATCAGAATCATCATTATCATCAGCCTATGATCTTTCGATCAGAAACATCATCAACCGAACATCATCATACTCTAACATCAACTCATCATCATATTCTGATCTTTCAATCAGAATCATCATTATCATCAGCCTATGATCTTTCGATCAGAAACATCATCAACCGAACATCATCATACTCTAACATCAACTCATCATCATATTCTGATCTTTCAATCAGTACATCATCATCATCATAATTTGATAATACAGCATCATCATCATCAGGATCTCATCATCATCACATTCTGATCTTTAGATCAGAAACATCATCATCATCATCGCATTCTGATCTTTCGATTAGAAAACATCATCATCAGCAGCAGCATCATAATCATAAGCAACTTCAGATCTTTCGACCAGAAAACATCATCATCATCATATTCTGATCTTTCGATCAGAGAACATCATCATCAGCAACTTCTGATCTTTCGATCAGAGAACATCATCATCAGCAACTTCTGATCTTTCGATCAGAGAAACATCATCATCATCATATTCTGATCTTTTGATCAGAGAACATCATCATCAGCAGCAACTTCTGATATTTTGATCAAAGAAACATCATCATCATCATATTCTGATCTTTCGATCAGAGAACATCATCATCATCATATTCTTATCTTTTAATCAGAGAACATTATCATCATCAGCAACTTATGATCTTTCGATCAAAGAACATCATCGTCATCAGCAAAATCTGATCTTTCAATCAGAAACATCATCATTATCATCACACTCTAATCTTTTGATCAGAAACATCATCATCATCATCACACTCTGATCTTTCGATCAGGAAACATCATCATCATCAGCAGGAGCCCACAGTACAAAGACAAAGAAGTCGTTGGATCTTTTGGACTCAAAATCCAAGGATGATGCAATCTTATCACATTCTCGACAATCGAGGTCACTATATCCATTCTGAACTGAGGTTCAAGGATGATGCAATCCTGCCACATTCTCGATGACCGAAGTTACACCGGATCTGTTCTGAACTGAAGTTCAAGGATGATACAATCCTGCCACATTCTCGATGACCAAAGCTACATCGGATCCATTCTGAACCGAAGTTCAAGGATGATACAATCCTGCCACATTCTCGATGACCGAAGTTACACCGGATCCGTTCTGAACCGAAGTTCAAGGATGATACAATCCTGCCACATTCTCGATGACCGAAGTTACAACAGATCCTTTCTGAACTGAATTTCAAGGATGATACAATCCTACCACATTCTCGATGACCGAAGTTACACCGGATCCGTTCTGAACTGAAGTTCAAGGATGATACAATCCTACCACATTCTCGATGACCAAGGTCACCGAATCACTTCTGGACATATGTCCTAGGATGATACAATCCCTCTTCATTCTCGAAGACCGAGGTCTCCGGATCACTTTAGGGCAAGTGCCCATGGATGATACAATCCCACTTCATTCTCGAAGACCAAGATCTCTGGATCACTTCTGGACATATGTCCCAGGATGATACAATCCCTCTTCATTCTCGAAGACCGAGGTCTCTGGATCACTTTAGGGCAAGTGTCCAGGGATGATACAATCCCACTTCATTCTTGAAGACTGAGGTCTCTGGATCACTTCTGGACATATGTCCCAGGATGATACAATCCCACTGCAACATCACTACTCCCCCTTTCAGGGAAGGTCTTTCTAAACCATACGAAGCTTGTCTCAAAAGTGTTTGAACTTTACCTGAGACAGAGGATTTGTCAAAGCATCATCATCTAAACCATATTAATCTACATCTTCAGTATGTGAATACTGAACTATCACCATCTGTATCTCCAGTATGTGAGTACTGAAAGCATCATCAGGTCACCATCATCTGCATCTATAGTATGTAAATACTAAAACATCATCTATATCTTCAGTATGGGAATACTGAAATCATCATCATCTCTATATTCAATATAGAAATACTGAATCACCGTCATCTATATCTACAGAATGTAAATACTGAAACATCACCATCTACATCTTTATCTTGAATGTAGAAATACCGGATTTCTATGTGTTACGATGAACACAGGGTTCTCTGTTATCACAACTCTCGTTATCACATAGAATCAATGTAGTATCCATCTTCAGTTCAAAGAGACCTGATATCAGCTTCCGAATCCATATGGATTCACAACTTAGCAGAGCAATCTGCTATGTATTCTGCTTCAGCCATGCTACGAGAAACACTGGACTGTTTCCTGCTAAACCATGAACTCATAGCAAACCCCAAACAAAAGCATCTACCTAATGTGTTTTTCCTGTCTGAGATACTTCCAGCCCAATCTGCATCTGTGTATCCATACAATCTATACTCATGGTTACCATCATAATATAAACCAAAGTCTATAGTCCCTTTCAGATATCTCATCACATGTTTTGCAGTTACTAGGTGAACCCGTCTTGGTTGAACAAGATATTGACTTAAGGTGTTCACAGCAAAACAAATGTCTGGTCTGGTATTTGTTAAGTACATCAATGACCCAATGATCTGTTTGTAATGAGTCATATCCACTAAATCTGATGAGTCATCAACTAACAGCTTCATTTTGGAGTCCATGGGTGTGGCCATGACTTTGCATTCCAACATATTGAATCTCTTTAATATCTCTACCGCATACTTTCCCTGTTTGAGAAATATTTCTTCTGAACTTTGCCATACTTCCAGACCTAGGAAATAATGCATTAAACCAAGGTCTTTCATCTCAAATTCTTCTGCTAGTTTCTTCTTGCTTTCCATGACCTGTTTCTCATTTCCTGTCAAGGATAAGTCATCCACATATAATAACATGATGACAAGTTCATCTTCTACAACCTTGAGATAAAGGTTAGGATCAGCTTTACTCTTGGTAAATCACATGCTCGACAAGAAACTATCTATTCTTCCATACCAAGCTCTGGGAGCTTGCTTCAGGCCATAGAGGGCCTTCTTCAACTTGCATACATGATTCCATTTGGCTTCAACTTCAAATCCTCGTGACTATTTGATGTAAAACTCTTTCTCAATCATACCATTAAGGAAGGCTTGTCTTTACTTCACCATGGATGAAACTACCATGATAGTTCTGAAGGAAGTGTACCTTGCTTCCTGGAGTAAGTGTCTCTTCAGAATTAATTCCCTCTTTCTGAAAGAAACCTCTAGCTACAAATCTTGCTTTATACTTCTCAATAATTCCGTCAGCTGCATGCTCTATTTTGTATATCCATTTGGAGGATACAATACTCCTTCCTTCTTGTTTGGGAACTATATCCCATACATCATTCTAGTATCATAACATCTTCCATGAGTTCGTATTGTCAGATCATCAACATATCCTAGTCTTCTGCATTCAACTTTGAAGGTTGGAACCCACTTTACTCTTGGTAAAGTCTCAATCCATCAAGAAGCTGTCCATCATGTCGTGCCATGTCGAACTCAGATATCTTCTGTAGTCACTCCCCCTAAAGTGGAGTATTATCTTCCTTCTTCATTCTGTACAAGTGGTTCTATGCTTGATATATACTGGTCAATAGAGTATGTCATGTCATAGTCTATTCTTTCTGAGGTAAATCACGAACCTTTCTTTGTACACTTGTTCTTGTAGATCCATATGGAGGATACTATGTACTTCCCTTTATGTCTCGAAATCATATCGTATACATCATTCCCCATGATCAACTATTATTCTTTGATCATAGTTTCTTTCATAGAATTATTTTCTTCATCTTGAGTTATCTCTCATACCCATGGTGGTCTTCATCCTTTGAGGTGGATCTACCACTCTCTGAATCTCTTTCTTCCGTCATGGTGTCTCTGACCCTGGGAGCTTCAGATTCATGTTTATTGAATTGTCATCACTTGTTCTTCGGAACAAGTCTCGTCCTTCTTTTCTTGTATGAGGTTGTACAGGACCTTTCCTACAATTCAAATGCACCAATTGCATGGTTATAACTATTTCATAAAACATATGCATCATGCAACTATTTATCCAATACAACATTCATCCATATCTCACAAAAACTTTCTAGATGCCTTCCATCTCTATCTTGACATCATGAGATTGTGCACTAATCCAATATCTCAGCAAAGAGGTTTGATAAGTAGCACTAGAGAGTTGTATAGCGCCATGAGCTACTTACCCATCACATGCATAATAGTAGTATTAATGTAAACAATCTATCATGCATAACACATCAACTGAATACAATCAAATGTATAACAAAACAATATCATGAAATGGCAATTGAATACTTATCTTTTATTTGTTTCGTGGGTAGAATCCATCTTGATCATTCTGCTTTATCATCTTCTTCATTCATGAAATCATCATTTCTTATCCAAATGATAAGATGAATAAGAGGTTCTTCAAGGATTGAGTTTTTCATATTCCTCATCGCTTGAGGGATCTTCTTTGAATGGTGAGAGCTTGATATTCAATTGCTCCCATCTTCTTCTTCTCTTATTATTAGTCGAGCTGAAAGTAATCACTTACTTCTAGCATACATTCTTCACATGAATGAATCTCATGATCCTGGGAGGCCATTCAAGGTGGCTATCACCACTTCTGCATACTTCTTCTTCTACCGCTTCAAGTTGTTCTGCATTCTGGATCTTCACATTCTTCAATTGTTTTCTCAAAGCCATCTTCTGATTTAATTTCTTATCTTCAAATAGCTTGATCAAGGAATCAAACATCTTCGGTGTCTTTAGGGAAGACACTTGTGGTATAAGTTGATCCGTGATTGAATCAACAATGATCTTCTTGGCCTTGATCAAGTTCTTCTTGTGTAAGGCTTTGAGCCTCATCTTCGTATGGAACTGGAACCTCTCTACTCATGTAGGTGTCCAATTCATTTTCTTCAGAGAGATCAAATAATTTCATTCTTGGAAGTTGTCAACTTTACCAAGCTTATCATCAAGCTGATGTGATATATCACTTTGAAATGAGAACCTCAAATGCAAATAGCAAGAGATTAGATCTTACCGATTTGAGGTGTCTGTCCTGCTTCCAGAGCTGGCTGATCTAGGGCTTGTTAGAGAAAACCTAATTTTCAAAACTTGGAATATTTCAGATATGATTGGATAGAAATATATATCTCTTCAAATGGAGCTGTCCAATGTACTCCTTTTCTGAAAACAATGGAGGGAAGTTCCCAGAATAGGAAGCCCTAGTTTTCCAATTTCTTCTGCAGAAATTCCTGTCACTGTTTCTGTGATATCTCCGAAATTACTACCACTTTATGTTTGAAATTTCTCATTGAGGTAACCTCCAATGTCCCTGATCCAACAACATAGGTTTCATCAGAATTGGTTTCACCAATTGGGATTTATGATCATTTTCCCAGGGTGACCTGTTATAAGACTGTTCAGAACAACGAAGTTGTACGACATGCCACGTGTCACTGGTTCATCTTCTAAGTCTAATATTCAGACCATAGAAATTAAATTCCATGCTATTTTTGGAACATATTCATGAATTCCATTTGGACCTAGGTAGCCCACGCTATAGCAATTTTCTCCAGGTGTCTTGTTTAGGGATGAATTATGGAAGAGGATGGAACCATAACTTGGAGGGATCATATCTCCCAGAATATAGTGAATCTGAAGCTGAATTTTGGATACAATGTACATCAGAATTTTATATTCGGCATCTGCAATTTTCAGCTCTTGAACCTTCTCCAATATCAAGATATAGCGAATGTACCAAAACGTAGCAGTTTTAGTATTTAGGGTTTTTCTGGCTCGGGGTCAAACTAGGGTTTGACTTTCCCGGAGTTTCACCCAACCAAAAATCTTGATATAGGTCTCTAAACTTAGATTTTCATGAGGAGAGAAATCCTATGCCAGGCTCACTGAAAAATTCTTCTTCTACAAGAAGCCCTAATTTCTTCCAGGGAGAGAGAGAGGGCTATTTTTCCTTGTGAAAGCTGTCCTGTTCAGGTTAGCTCTGATACCATGTTAAATTTTTATTTGCTTAGATAAGAAATAAGTATTTCATTTCATTTTCATAACAAAAGAATATAAATAGGATCACTGAAAGAAACATCATCACAAAAACAACATAGATTTATCCTGGGAAAACCCTAAAGGGAAAAACCTAGCAAAAGCTTCCTCAATATAGATGCCCCAAAAAGGTAAAAGATAAAACCAACATGGAGATCAAAGCCTGATCCTCCTCCTTCTCCTGCTACTCTTCTCTTCTCCACTAATGCACTATACAAGTGAGAGTGTATGTCTCAAATGAGGAGCACCACACCTCTATTTATATTCATCCGTTCACTTTAACTAACTCATTCGACATGTAGGCTCGAGATACACATGTAGGCTCAAGTAACCACACTGGGGTGCTAATGACCCACCTTTACAATTAGAGGGGACTACATCATGACTCTTAGTATTTCTTCCGATTAGAAGCATCGGGGTACAAAGTAATACAAGTGGTTCTCCCGGTAGGACCATCGGGGACCACAAAAGATACATATAAAATATTCTTCGAAGTTACAATATTTCAACAGAGGATTTATGTCATCTCATCCTCTTGTATGCATCGTCTGATAATAAGATCTGGACCAGTACGAAAGAGTTCATTGTCAACCCAAGAGTAGTTAGAACTTTGGACTATAATGCGATGTTTCTCATGTGGGGACAAGTGGTTTGGTAACTTCTCAGTTGCTAAATAATTAGCAATGTCTGCAAACCAAGGAGTTTGAACAGACACAACAAATAGATGTTCGTCAAGGAAAGTATCATCAACAGGTTTAGCACCATCATCATGTTGAATACGAGAGAGGAAATATGCTACCAAATTCTCTCTACCAGGTCGATCAATGATAGTGATGTTAAAATCTTGTAATAGAAGAAGTCACCGGGTTACCCTACCATTGGTAATTGGTTTATTCATTAAAAATCTAATGGCAGAGTGGTTTGTATGCACAAAAACTTCATATCATGTGATGTAATGACAAAATTTATTGATAGAGTAGACTACTTCCATAAACTCTTTTTCAGTAACAGTGTAATTCAGTTCGGCAAGAGTCAAATTCTTGCTAACAAAGTAGATGGCATAAGATGATTGGCATTCCTTTTGACTTAAAGATGATAATCATGGGAATCAGGATGATCAGATAGAGGTACAGATCCTTGAACAGGGAGCACGACACAAAGATGACCCAAGGTAGATTTAAACTTTTAGATAGGACAACTGGAATTATCTGTCTTGTAGGAGACATGATCAGATTCCCCATGTATAAAGGACAAGTATAGGAGTAAAAAATTGAAGTAATAGCTGAGCTAGAAGTGAAAACTGAGACATGAGTATTGAGAAGTTTGGAGAGTGCTTTGTTCAAGAATGACATGTTGCCACTGCTTAAAACCCAAAGAGTGAAATTCTTCCTTACCTTTCTTGTTAAGTTTTAATGAGTCCAAGAAATTCAACTCCAGTCTCTATTCATTTTTTACAATCTTGAAGAGGAGAGAGAATAATGCTTGATATGTCACTGATTCGTGTATTTTACGAGCCCGAACTAGTAGATGATCGTTGGTGTTTTCATAGTTTTCAGAGTCTGAAAACTTTGAAGAAGACTTTAGGGGGGTAATTTTTCGTACAATTTAGTCTCCTAAGGCTGGAAAAGTATAAAGCAATCCACAAAAGAACTATCTTAGCTCCTGAAGGAATAAGGTATAACTTTTTTGAACTTAGTCGGTAAGGTCCGAAAAAGGGGTAAACTATCACCAAACTGACACACCTTCAAAAGAAGCATATAGACTGAGTTTAACGAGTGTGAAGGAAGGCAAGATCACTCAGGAAGTCATTTGTTTACAAGAAATGGGACTTACAACACTAAAATCGATGCTTTGTTATTTAGGGTTTAGCGAGCATGACAAATACATAAAGTAAGTTCGAAATCTTTTTCATGTTTGGGTCCAGAACATGAAAAAGAGAAAACCAAGCTCATATCGAGCATTCCTTTGGCGTAAGTTTAGTCCCTCAAGTACAGAAAAGAGATAAAACTGTGCCTAAAGATATTGTTCTCAATTCTGTAGAAAAGAGACTGATCCTTTCTCATAAATAATCTACATGGTCCAAGAAAGAGATAACTCACCACCAATGTAGATGATCGTTCAATTTACCTTAACAACTTTGAATGAACAAGTTTACTCGACAGTCTAGTCTACTTTTAAGGAGTCAGAATAGGGCCTAAAGAAAACTCCATGAGGGGGGGGACCCTTATAATCAGGTTTATCTTGTAAAAGATGAAAAATGAGGCTCATTTTGTCATGAAAAACAACAAACTAGGCTCCCACAAACCTAACACAACTGTGACATGAGTACTAAAAAGACAATAAGATGTTCTAAACTAGGGTTTCCCATGTTAAGGAGGCCTTATCTATGGAAGAACAATGATGTGTGCGGGGTAAAAGTGGTTATACACCATAGTCCATGGATAAAAAACTGATCCTAGGGTTATGTGGAGGATAAGGTGTAAGTGCAAAGTTTACAATGAAGACCAAATCCTACCCTATATGCGATGAAAAACAATTTTTCAATAATCTAGGACCTATTGCAACTATTAAAAGACCATGGTATTAGTTCATATATAAAAAAACTAACATTAAACTATGTAAAGTGGGTAAAATTTTGAATTTTTTACTATAAATAGCTCAAAATAAAAAATAAACATACCATTTGGAATTTTTCACTATATTTGGCAATTTTACCAACGGAATTCAACTAATCGTAGCAAACAAATTTTGTGGACCAAATTCAAAACCGCAAGCTGTAGGTTAGTGGTATACGCCTCCTCTTTCATCTAGTCCATTCCATTTTTGTTTTTTATGGACAATTGAGTGGTTTTTTTCTTTCCCTAATACCATCCTAGGGTACTCATGGGTGCCCTTCATTAGACCTGTGAGTGCGAATTTTACTCATGGGTTGCCTATAGTGCAACCCGCGCGTGATTCACACTATGCAAAGAGCACAGTCATGAATACTGTGCGAGCTCATTTTTTTCAAAAATGATGAATGCAAAAAGATTTTGATGGATTCTAATGAAGGATAATGTTCTTTGGTAGGAAATCATGGTTCTAGAATTAATAGAAAGAGAGCACGAGGACATGGATCGTGATGCCATGCGATACGCTGCCACTTTACAAGATTTATAAAGATGCAATCTGTTAAAGTTCTATTGCACTTCAAATATGCGTGCCCAAGTTTGCCTTTTGGAGACCTTGGTGAGCTATTGGGATCACGAACTTGGGCTCTTTGACCTCCAAGGAGAGACCTTGGAGTTGACAATAGATGATATTTACTTCATAAGATGTCGTTTCGTCATCAACCTTGAAGGTAGGAATTGCCTCTACCCACTTTGTAAAGTAGTCTACCTCCCACTTGCTTAAGGGCCCTATCGCGATGATGGGGAACAACAGAGCAGGATGTGACCGCATCTTTATGGTATAGAGCTAACAAGGATGATATCACTTTACAACTTCCACACAATATTTGAATATAGTGGGCCAGAAATAACTGGCACATAAAATTTTCTGGGTCGTTGATAACCCAGATAAATGACCCCCACACGATCTACTATGAGAATCATTTAGTACATGATTTGTCTCCTCGTGGGTGAGGCACCAATGCAAGATAGAATCTACCCCTCGTCGATACAAAGTATCATTGGTGATAAGGTATTTTTTCGCATTAACCTACAACTTACGTCAATCTTCTCGTGAGAAAGATGCATGACACTTAAGAGTCTGGAGATATACTAGGATATCTTCATACCAGGGATTAGAGGTTGAGATAAAAAATACATACTCATTTGGAAATGAGTCATCTTCCACCACTATAGTCTCTTCCATAGGGAATTCTGAGATTAGTTCTGTGAATACTAAGGATTTTTTGGACTTAGCATAATGAAAATCCAAGTCAAACTCCTGGAGAATGACCATCCACTTGTTGAATTTTCCCTCGATTATACATCGGGATAAAAAATACTAGAATGGATTCACATCTGCAACCATTGTGGTTTTCCTTAGAAATATATAGTGATGTAGCCTATGAACAACACAGATGACTACCAATGCCAACTTCTCTACATGCGAGTACCTAAGTTCAGGACCTACTAATGCTTGACTATGGTAGTAGACACTGTGCTCTTGGAGAATATAATCCTCATGAACTACTAATACTCCTATGGTCGACTCGGATCCGGCCAAATACAATATAAAATATTTAGTGTAATATGGGGGATGCAATAGCGGAGCCGATAATAAAGCCTTATTTAATTCCTCGAAAGAAAGTTGTGTAGTTTCATCCCATAGGAATGGGGTGTCTTGCTTTAACAAGCACATGAAACCCTTTGTAATATTGGCATAGATGACTATGAATCATCGAAGGAAATTTTCCCCTGCATACTTTTCGGTTTATTGATAGAATGAGGAGGAGTAATATTTACAATGGCCTCAACATTCAATGGATCCACCTATATTCCTCTGTTTGACACAATGAACCCTAGTAACCTCCACAACTCAATGCAAAAAACACACTTGTGGGTATTCAAGCGTATCTTATAGTGTCTACACTCTACATCATTCAAAAATCCTACGAATATGGTTTGGATGGCCCTTCCTCTTGCGAGAATGGGCAAGTAGATCATCCAAGTAAGGTTCGACAATATTCTTAATATCATGGAAGTAAAATTTCATTTCCCGCTGGAAGGTAGCTCCTGCATTTTTCAAACTAAAGAGAATTTTATTATACATGAAAGTTCCCCAAGGAAAAATGAAGGTTGTTTTATGTTGGTCTGCCAGTTTTATTTGAATTTGGTTATATCCCAAAAAACCGTGCATGAACGATAATACCTCACTACCCTTACAAGCATCAATAATCTGATCGATGAATGGCATGGGGTAGTTATCCTTGGGACATGCCTTGTTTAAATCATGACAATCAATGAAAATGAATACAGTCCCTTTCTTTTTATCAACAGGAACAGGATTGGATACCCATTCCATCAGAGAAATTGGGTAAATGAACCCAACTTTCAGCAATTTCCCGACTTCAACCTTGACGGTTGTTGCTTTCTTTGGATTTACTGGTCTAAGTTTTTGTCAAACATGTTTTGTGTCAAGGTAAGTACAGATCTCATGTTCAACTATAGATGGATCAATTCCTGGCATCTCCTCATATGACCAGGAAAAGACATCGTATAATTCTTTAAACAAGGAAGTGTAAATGCCAACCTCCTTTGGAGAGAAATTTTCGCCAATATGAACATTTTCCACGACGTTAGGGTTTACAAAAATGTTGGTTGGAATGGTAGCAAAGATATTCACCATACTCTCCTCGGAAAATACTCCCTCCTTGGGTAAAGGATTAATCAACATATCAACACCCTCTGTTAGTCTCACATGGAACTACTGATTCTCTATCTTACTCAGCTCTGGAAGGAAGAAGGACTTATGGTGAAGGTCTTCACAAATTTTTTCTCATCCAATCATAGCTTCCAGAATGGCTTCTTCCGAAGGCAAAACCATATCCAAGTAATCATAGGAATATGTAGAGTTCTCTGCCCAAGCGGGTAGATAAGCTTCATATGAATCCTCTGAGATTGAACAAGGAGTCACAATGGAGTCAATAGTGGCATTAAAAATAGCTTGATAAGCTACTTCCACTACAAATAAGGGAAATTGAGGCTCTTGACATGAAGGAAGGACCCAGGGGTCAGTTCTATCTACAACCGTCGTGATAAACTTCTCTACACTCGTGGAACCTAAGTAGTTAATAGGGGTTGATATATCGAATGTGCCCATAAAATATATATACATTCCAACCCCCAAGATCTTGTTTGTCGGTTTAGAATGATCAATCAAAGGTACCATGGACTCATTTGTTTCCAAATGACCTTTCTGAATGAAACTGAGCTGGTCAACTATAACCAACTTCCCTTTATGTGGAAACACTACTACTCAGAAAACAGACGAAGGGATAACACACATGGCGTAAGTCCAGCTTCTCCCCAATAGTAAGATATAGTCCAAGGGAGCATCAATCACCTCAACTTCAACATAAACTACTTTCCCTGCCAACATTATTTCGAAAGCTGGTAGGATACCATGTGTATGGAAATACCTTCCATTGAGAGCAGTAAGTAAAGTGTTCGATGGAACCAACTCTAGGGATCCCAAGGCTTTTCAACAAGACATCGACATGACGCACGTGGAAGCACCTTCATCAACCACCATTCGTGCAATGGTTTTACCTCCATGGGAAACATCAATTGACAAGGCCACATGGTATGGAAGGCATATTTTAACATCAGAAAGATTAAATTTCTCCAGCAGGCTCGCTAAATCCATGCTACCTATGGCTTCTAAGAGTGCATCCATATGAGAAGGACAACTCTATAACACCTCCAATGATGAAATCTCACAAAGAGTTTGAGCTAAGTATTCAACTACAAAATAGTTAGAAGCATCCTTAGCATTAGGGTTGTGAAATGTTTTCTTGAAGGTACCTTTTGGTATCTTGGGAATTGGTTCAACTGGTTTCTCAATAGTGAGAGGGGTTGAAGTTTCAGCAGTAGACTTACCCTTCTCTTGAGCCTCCAATTCATAATTTGTATTTCTTGTTTGAAGGAAAGTGTAGGATTGTACCATATTGATATAATTGTGATCAGTAGGAGCACTAGGTGTGCCCTCGACATCTTTCGAAGCAGAAGCTGCATTCTGTCCTTGGGGAAAGGGATCATTCAGGAAAACCAGATTTTTATTCTTAAGTAGCTTCTATGCTTGTTCCATTAAAGGGAATTTATGAGTAAGGTGGTCTCCTTGGCACAAGTTACAAGGAAAATTAACCTTTTTCTTGTCTTTATTACCCCCATCAGTATTGTTTGTGGTATTTTTCTTATTTTGGTTACCATCACCTTTCTTCCCTTTCTTCCTTTTCCCACCGGGCTGTTGATTTCCCTTTTGAGAAGACTGTGCATAAACATTAAAACTTTGTGGTGAGGGGGTAGCAGCCTTAGCTTCCTCCACTGCAGATTGTTTCACTAACAACTCATGGAGTTTCTTGGCCAGTGATTCTACAGTGGGAGTACTAACTGAACCAACCACACCATTGGCATGGGGTCTAGGCTTGGGTTTCTCCTCATCATTCATAGATATCAGTGCCTCGGGGATAATTTCATACAAAATACCAAATTGAGCATATATTAGGTCTAACTATTGGGCCTTGAGGATTGCCTCTTCCTTTGTGGTAACCCCCGAAGTGGACACGTCCTTATAAATATAAGGCAGTAGATATTTCAAGAACCACTCCAACAAAAACTTGGGAGGTATCATGGCTTTAATAATCCTCTTTCATCTTCGCCAGTCCTGAATGTGATTGGATATGTTTGTGGCCTTTTTCTCTCGAAAAGTTGGCAACAAGTCTGTACCGGCATCATACCATACAGGAAGAGGAAATTTATTTAGGAACACAGTTGCTAAATCCAAGAAGCTATCATATGTAAGAGACAGAATTTCTATGTACCATTTAGCTGCTACATGAGTTAATGTTCTCTAAAAAAACCTCCACCAAACAGAGTCATCATTCAGTGAGTTGGAAGAGAACTAAAGGTGGAATGAGGTAATGTGAGCACTTGGGTCTTCACCAGTTTTTCCTTCAAACTTTGGAATGTTTGAGGGAAGTTTAATGGGTACAGGTGGCCATGCCACATTGTGACGCACGCAGTCGTTCATTAATTTAGACAATTTTGGCAATTTTAACATTGCCAGAAAAGGAAGTTTGGACCTAGTTGAGGCCTGATGCTAAGGTGTCTGGGGTGTGGAAGTACCTACCCCAGGGCTCCCAAAATAAAAGGTGTGGTTTCCCCCAGTCGCTAGCTATGATGTCATTGCACTATTTTGAAAAGGGTTCTACCCAAAAGCCAGAGGATTTCTAACTTGTGGTGTCTGATAAGGGGTTTGGCCCGCTCCAGCCAAAACTGGAGTTTGAAAGATAGGAGAAAAGATTCTCCCACTAAACAATGAAAAATGAGAGCTCCCAAAATGGGTGACTGAAACCTAACTAGAATTCTGAAAACTATAACTTGTAAAGGCACTTGTGTTTCTAGACGACATAGCCACATAAGTAGGCAATGGGACTACATAAGGTGTAGATGGAGGAATATGTCCCCCATTCCACATAAAACCCTCGAAAAATGAAGTGGATCCACTTGGAACACTTTGACCACTTTGCATAAATGGAGAAGAAGTAAAAGGCACACTGAGGATCCCAATCACCACCCCACTAGACTGACCTACCACATTAGAGGGTGCTGAGGGATTGACCACTTGAGCATTTGGTGAAAGAGGTGTAATATATGTACTAGGTCTTGGATCACTTTCCAGGGGAGGTGCGACTCCAGCAACCAACATGGCTGAGGTAGGGGTAGACATACCCTCTCTTGTAGTAGATATAACTGGGCTCAAAGGAACACCAAAAATAGGTGAAATGAAAGGGAGGACTTGGACTATGAATTGATCATTCAAATCAGCAAGAGGTGTATTAAAATTCCTTGCAAACTCATTAGCCTGAAAGTATTATATCTCTACTAGAGGGGTTTATTCCTAGCTAATTCTAAGCTTTGGTTCACCTAGAACTTCGCTAACACCT
Organism: Pseudotsuga menziesii; assembly: GCA_001517045.1. Taxonomy (NCBI): domain Eukaryota; kingdom Viridiplantae; phylum Streptophyta; class Pinopsida; order Pinales; family Pinaceae; genus Pseudotsuga; species Pseudotsuga menziesii. The sequence continues at coordinate 176,738 of LPNX010081817.1, read as the reverse complement.
GTCGGTTCGAAAGAAACGCTTGTGTCAAGTCTCCACCTTTGAGGTAGCGGTGGAGGATCCACTATAAAATATGGAGGAAGTTTTTGCAACCTTCTATACCTACGAAGAGGATGGTCCTCCTCAGCTAAAAATATCACTCACACACCTAAAGGCCAACTAAACACAAATAGACCAAAAACAATACACTAAAAATCTCCTAAGTAACACAACCACACCAGATAAAAGATACACCTTCCAAAGGAAAGCTTGGGATGATTAAGGCCCAAGTCCAACCGGTGAAGATCAAAGGATGGTTACTTGGCGTCTCATGAAGATTTCTTTGAGTGTAAGCGTTGGAATCACCCAACCGCTCTCCCAAATTGTTAACCAAGGTTACCTTCCAAGTCCGTCCTAGTAGTATTGGAAATAGCCTTCCAATACCACCAGTGTAAGATCCTAGTGTTTGGAGACTAAGGCTACCAAATATACAACGAGATTCCAATGGAACAGTCACTGTCTTCATCGATGTGCATGGGTAGGGTATCTAAGCCTGAAATCCTACCAATACCGACTCCTCATGGGGCCCAAGAAGTGGTATTGGTAAGACCCCCGAACACACAACAATCCTGGTAAATGATCGAACAAGGTAGTGGAGGGTTATCTCCTCAACTGAGCTCTCACACGAACTCGTGCTTGATTCGTGTGTGGAAGGATATTTCTGGATTATCCCTTGTAGAAGTGGATTTACCTAAAGATAGGCCACTACATCTGAAATCAAAGTGCTTTTGGACAATTTAAATCTTCTAATCCAAAAACGTAGCCTAAGCTAGTTGATGATCGAACCTATAAAAATAAAGTTACTAATAGATGTTAAGTTAAACGTTTTTTTTAATGGCTTTATTACTCAAGGGTAGTGGAGTGGGACTGAATGGTGTTTGGACTCAACAAAGTGAAAGAAAATGATGCATAAATTTTCAAAATAAATGCGACTAACAAATGCAATTTTTCCTTTTTCTTTGTAAATGAAACTAATGAAACTGTTTTGAACACCCCGGTTTTGACCTCGTGTGCATTAAGTGTATATGATGTATATATTGTAATGGATCATGGTGTGGAGCTATAGGAAAATTCCCCATCGTTGATTGTCGTATTATGTTTCGGCGATGTCGATGATATTTTGTACTAGCTAGGCACGTTATAAAGTTGGACACCATGTACATATGAAAAATTAATTAAAAGACAAACAACTAGCTATGTCGATGCATGATTTCCTAAGGATAAGGGGGGGGGATGTCTAACCCTTGAGAGCCATTGGGGAACAACCAAGTGTCAATTGATAAACCCATTTAGATGTCAAACATCTTGTTTGTCTTACTCATTGTTTTCCTTTGTCTAATCCACCAACCGTTTTAATTTTGCATGAGTTGGTTGGGTAGTTATTACCCTTGGGTAATGTATGCATGGGAAGTCATGAGGTTGGAAGGAATGTAAGTCCTTTGACCACATGCGTACTCCATGGAGGGAGTACATTTAGTCCTCACACAGCCAGAGGAGGAGGTCATTCAACACTCATGCAGGGCATTGGTTTCTCCTCACACAAACAGACATTCGTGATGGTTATCCTTCCTCGATTTGGTGGGTGTAGTTTCTCTTGATGTTTGTGGGTCTAGGTATGGGAATCCACCTTCATGTAGGTCGTATTCTTCCCCTCACGTAGATGAGATATTGATGTTGGTTTCCCCACAAATTTTGGGTTGATGTGGTTTGTTGTTGACTCGTTTTGGCCACAATAGGGCCAAGAACGCCTCTAGTGTCATTCTGCTCTATCTGTGTTGTGTATTACCTAGTTGCTATATCCGGTTTTGATCTGTGGTGTGTTTCCTTAAATCCTAGAGCTGTGATTATGCTGTGTTTTGTTATGTGTGGATAGTGGTCGGTGTTTGGACTGTTTGGGAGTGGAATGGAGCTTGAGCGTGCTTGATAAACCTAGTGTGTGCAGGAGCCTCATAGATAGAACTAGAGGGATGGATTTATTCTATACACCCCCTGAATAGAACTGGAAGGGAATTCATGGCCTGAGGGAGTGTGCAACAGAGAAGGGGATGATTCCTTGTGTTGGGTGTGTGTGGATGTCTTAGAAGTCAGGTTAGCTCTGGTGTAGGTGTATTTAGCTCTTCAATGAGCCCATTAGCTTAGCAGCCAGCATTTCCAGCTCCTGATAGCCTGAGAAACCCAAATTTGTTCGCTTGGCTATGTATTATTGTCTATCCTTGGCTACGTGTGATCTTGCTAGTTTCCCCTTACTCTTTGTGGAATCATGCCCAGCTCGGGGGTGGCAATGTTGCTGAGAGATTGATGAGCACACTGGCCTATGGTTGGGTGGAACGTTGCAATGACGTAGCTGGCTATGAGACAAGCTTTCCTGAAGATAAGTATTCCTTGTGCTTAAGTCCTTACAACTTTGTTTGTTTTATAAATCAATATGAACAAGTTAAATGTTGTGAATATGTTGAATGAAATGTAAATTCTTCCACTATATATTGAATGTTTATGCATCTATGTTTTTATTGCATTGCATTTTATATTGTGTTCATGGGATAGATTGCGCAGGTGCTTAGTTAGCATGTTCATTCGCGTCCTCTTCGCCGACCGGAGGGTCAGGGACATGATAGCTTGGTATCAGATCCATCCAGGTTGCAGCAGTGGGATTTTATGGGCCAAGAAAAGCATCTAACAAAGGTGGGATAACCTCTGTTGAGCATAGGTGAGCAGGGAGCATTTTGAAAAATCACTAAGTATGAAAACTCTTCTATGTGTGGTGGCTAAGTTGACCGAAGCAGAGCCATAGCGGAGGGTGCAAGTTAAAGTTGTCGTCGATGTGGAGGAAATTCCAAAAATTTCCCAAGTATGGAGTTGACGGGTGAAAGCTTAAGTTCGAGCCGCTATAGCGGGTACATCACTCGAAATGAGTTGACAGGCTGAAGAGCCACAGCGGTGGGCAAAAGTCCAATTTTTATCCACTACGGTGGCCTGAAACCAGACATTGAGCCACTACGACGGCGAGCGAAAGTCCAATTGTTCTTCACTACGACGGCCTGAAACTAGACATTGAGCCACTACGATGGCGAGAGCCAAAGGATGTTAGACCCACCATGGCGGCGAGCGAAAGACAAGGAACGGGCCGCAATAGCAGGTAGAAATTGGAAGTATTCCGATATAGCTGCAACAACAGGAAGATGAGGAAGGGTAGTGTGGTGGTGGCCTAAAAATAAAAGAAATTTTTCTAAATATGGAATTAGTGACAAGAAGACAAAGAACAAGCCAATGTAGCGACTAGAAGTGGCAAAACTTTTCGCAACGGCAGACGAATAATGAAGATAGAACCAGTGATACGTTGCAGCGGTGGGCCAAAGAAAAAGAAGAATCCGCAACGATGGTGGATGGAAAATAAAATTTGAGCTGCAACAGTGGCCGAAAACCAAAAATCGAGCCACTATGGCAGTGGAAGAGAAAGGAAGATTGAGCCGCTATGATGGCGAGTGAGAAGGAAAGAAGGAGCCGCTATGGCAGATGAAAAATGAGGATCAAGCCGCTGTAGCGGGTGAAATTCTAAAACTTTTCTGATGCAGCTAGTGAAAATTTTGAAAATTTTATCGAATCAGAGAAATTAAGCAAGGTTTTTTAGTGGGATTGCAGGGGCTAGAAAGATTGAAAAATGGCATTGGGGTGATGCACCAGATTGCGCGAAATCAAAAGTTTTACAAAAAAAAAAAGATGAGGGTGCTGCCCTTGACCCACCCTGTTTGGGTACACAGGGTACTCCCAAAAGACCAAACACCTAGAGAAACCACTTCACACAAATAGATCACATATCAATACACCGATATTTTTCACGTGGTTAAAACCCTCGAGAGGGAAACAGTCCACGACCCCAGCCAAATAGCTACATGGAGCAATTTATTATGCAAAAAAAAGAAAGTTACAAATGAGCTTCTCATAATCGATCAACTAGACAAGGACCCTCCATACTCGTTAAATAGAGATCATGGACCAATCGGGTGTTAAGCCACGAATCAATGGTAGGTATGATCTAAGACAAGTTGAATCATCAAATCATTTTATGTCTAGAACATATCATGACCGTCGGATAGGAATATTTACAAATGCATACTAATGCATACTAAAGAAACACACTTTACCCGACGGATATATTACACAAGTTGATCATAACTAACTCCTAAGTGTCTAAATATCCTAACATCTCCCCTTAAGAACAACTTGGGATAGGATTGAAGGATTTACAAAAGTGACACTATTAGGAGAAGGAAGGAGGCATTAGAGCCTATCCCCCCTTAATGACACATTCATGAACTCCTAACATGTATCAAAGTTAGAAAACTTCACTTCTGTAAGAGACTTGGTGAAGATGTTTGCAAATTGATCATCTGTAGGGAAATAGAGCATTTCAAGAACACGATCATGAACAAGATTTCTGATGAAGTGCATGTGTACCTCAATGTGTTTGTTGCGTTGATGTAGAACTGGATCTTTGGCAAGCTTGATGGAACTTTGATTGTCACACGAAATTGGAGTAGGTTGTTGCTTCTCAAATCCAAACTCTAAAAGGATCTGTCGAAGCCATAAAGCTTCCCGAATGGCATTAACTGCGGCTCGATATTCTGCTTCTGCTGAAGAAAGAGCAAGAGCTTGTTGTTTCTTACAAGCCCAAGGGACAAGTCCAGATCCCAGACTGAAAACATAACTTGCAATAGACTTTCGATCATCAGGATCGCCGGCCCAATTTGAATCAGTGAAACCAACCAACAAAGGTTCCCCACCTTGTACTGTAATGAATCCCAAACTGAATTGTACATCGAATATATTGAAGTATTTTTTTTGCTGCTTTCTAGTGACTTTCATGAGGTGTTTGCATATAATGGGAAACATGACCAATGAAAAAGGAAAGGTCAAGACGGGAATGAGTCAAGTATAAGAGACTACCAACAAGCTGACAATAGAAGGTGGCATGTACTTCAAGTGAAGTACAAGTGGTAGAAAGTTTAACTCCCGAATGAAAGGGAGAAGGGGCTGGTTTACAATATTCCATGTGAAAATGACGAAGAAGGTCACAAGCATACTTAGAATGGGAAAGAAATATTCCTTCTTTGGTTTGCAAGACTTGGAGACCAAGAAAATAATGCAAATTTCCTAAGTCTGACATTTCAAAATTTTGCTTAAGACTGGATTTCACATGGGTTAAAAGTTTAGGGTCACTACCAATAACGATAAGATCATCAAAATAAAGAACAAGTATGATGAGATGGTTTCCTACTTTCTTAGTATAAACATTGGGGTCAGAATGACATCTAGAAAAACCAGTGTCAAGGAGAAAGCTGTCAATTTTGGCATACCAAGCTCTAGGAGCTTGCTTAAGGACATATAAGGATTTCTTAAGGTGACAGACAAGGCTAGAGTTATTCTAAACATATCTAGGAGGTTGTTCCATGTAAATTTACTCCTGTAAATCACCATGTACAAAGACAAACTTGACATCCATTTGATGGACTTCCCAGTTATGTAAGGTTGCAAGGGAAAGGTCAAGGCAGATGGAGTTCATTTTTGCGACAGGAGCAAAGGTTTCATTGTAGTAAATCCCTTCAACTTGGGAAAAAAATTTGGAAACTAACCTTGTCTTAAGTCTTTCAACTCTTCCATCTGATGCATACTTAGTTCTGTAGACCCATTTACATCTAACAAGTTTTCTTCGTTTTGGAAGAGGAACAAGGTACCAAGTATCGTTCGCCATTAAGGAACGATATTCTTCATCCATAGTTGCATCCCAATTTGGATTTCTAGAAGCTTCTGCAAACATTTCTGGATCATGATTCTCGGAAACTTGAGCGAAAAAAGAAGAGGCTCGCTAAAACCAAGAACGTGTTCGACATTGATCTCTAGGATCACCAGCAAGATCACTAGCTGCTTCACATGTTGAATGGACCCATCGAGGAAGCATTGGTGATGGTGCAACTGGAGGAACATGAGCAGGTGGAGGTGGATTTTCATTCTCACTGTCATCATCAGAAATTGGAGTTGGAAACCTGTCAAGGAAGTTGGAAGTAGAAGAAGGCACAATCATCGAATCAGGCTCGCAGGCCAAAGATGGCACACCCGCCAAGTTAGGCTCACAGGCCAAGAGATTTTCATCAAATTTAACATCTCTTCTAATGATTATATCATGAGAATGTGGCTGAAGAAGTATATAACCTTTTACATCTTCAGAATATCCAACAAATATGCACTTTTCACTTTTAAGCTGCAATGTTTTCCATTTTTCATCTGAAATGTGAGCCCATGCTTCACAACCAAACACATGGAAGTGACTTACATCTGGTTTAATTTTACTCCATGCTTATTCTGGTCTTATACCTTGTAAAACTTTAGTGGGTGTGTGATTAACTATGTAATTTGCACAATTTATGGCCTCGGCCCAATATTGAAGACTTAGTCCCTTAGATTGGATCATACAATTAGCCATTTCTTTTAAAGTGCGGTTCTTCCATTCAGCTACACCATTTTGTTGTGGTGTATATGGAACAGTGTGTTTTTGTTGGATTCTTTGTTTAGTGCAAAAAGTAGTGAATGTTTTGTTAACATATTCTCCTTCATTGTCAGATCTTAACTTAATAATTCGATGACCAGATTGTTTTTCAACAAGGGCTTTGTAGGCCAATAACATGTTAAATACTTTGCTCTTAAGTTTTAGTAAGTAAACCCAAGTGTGTTTGGAGTAGTCATCAATGAAAACTAAGAAATATTTGAAACCAGAAAAGGAAGAAAATGGAAGAGGGCCACACAAGTCACTATGCACAAGCTCCAAGGGAACCACAACGTGCCATGAGGCACGTTTGTCAAAATTGTCCCAATGATGTTTTCCAAGTACACAACTGGAACAAACACCATCCTTGCAAGATAACATTGGAAGACCAGTCACCATATTGTCTTTACATAGTTGTTGCAATGAGCGATAATTTAAGTGACCAAATCACCCATGCCAAAGTTTGCTCAAGTTATCACTATGAGCAACAAAAACTGAAGGAAAATGTGATGACCCAAAGTTGTTAAATTTGTACAACCTGGTAATATCATCAACAATTCTGGTAGCTAGGACATGTTGAGGATCTTTAAAATCCTTGATTACAACTTGGTGAGGTGTAAACATTACAATTTTACCTTCACCAGAATGAGTGATTTTATAGACTGACAACAAATTGCAGGAAATTATTGGAACACATAGTACATCACTAAAATGACCATTTTCTATTGGAACTGTTCCAGATCCTACAACACTTAGAGAACTATCATCACCAACAAATATTTGTTTGGTGTTACATTCATGCATAGTAGAAAAGATGGGTTGATCCTTAGCCATATGATAAGATGCTCCAGAATCAACGAGCCATTCATTTGAAGTAGAAGAAGAAGATGCAGTATAAGAATAACCAGAAGCACAAAGTGCATGTCCATGAGAGGTAGATTTTGAAGATGAATCTAGGATGATGTGGTGCTTCTTCATTGCTGCTTCTAAGGCTGCCATGTTCTTGGAACACTTAGATCCATCATGATTATCTTTCCACAAAAATTGCAATGATGCTCAGTCTTCCATCATTTTGTCTTGGAGTCTTTGTCATTTTTTAAAGAAGGAGCTAATTGAGAGGGTTTGGGACCCTTGTTTGGCTTATTATTGTGAAATTTTTGTTTCATGGGAGGCTTGGACTTTTCTTTCTTTTGGGACAATAAGGGTTTCCCAGATGTATCTACATTGTTAATTATTCCAAGATGAATGAGCTTATATTTCTCTCTAATTAAGGAATCACAAAAGGATTCAAGACTAGGCTCTTGATAGCTAGTTGCAGTCAAGGATTCTTTCATGGAGTATAATTTAGATACAAAAATAGAATATGCAGGTCCAAGTTTGGAAAGAATATGATAAATACATTGTTTGTATTCTTTCTTAATCTTGCATTCTTCACATAAGAGATAAGAGTTTTATACTTAGATAAATAATCTTGAATGCATGAAAAATCACTTGGATCCAAAGAAATCAACTCATTCTCAAGTTGATGACCCCGAATTTCATTGTGTTTACCAAACACAGATTCCAACTTTTCCCAAGCTTTATTCAGTTCATCAATTCCTAATATGGGGAATTGAAAATCATTAGAGATTGACATCCCAATCAATCCATGAGCTTCATCACATCTATTTTCCCATTTTATTTTCTTATCATCATCAGCGGGTTCTATTTCTTTCCCTGAGGTAATTCTAAAACGTCCCCTACTTCGTAGGACATCTTCCATACGATATTTCCATGAGAAATAGTTAGAACTAGTAAGTATAATATCACAAGGGCCAGCCATACTATAAAATAATAGCTGAAAGAACAGAAACTAACTGTTTGGATGCAAAGAGATTGAAAAATTAGGTTGTTTCAAAAAAACCAACACTAAAACCTGATTCTGAATGATGAAAATATGCTTGATCAAATAAAATGTTGAAGATGTCCCCAATAGTGATGTGGTATATATTAACTTGACCAACCAAAATAAAGAACCCCCTTATTCCCAAAATGAACCTTTGACAATCACTTACAAGAAAGTTGCTTTTAAGTGAATCACTTTTGAAAAATAAGTGATGTTCACTTTTACAATAATGGTACTTTTTAAATAGCACGGCAATAAGAACTTAAGTGACTCATTTTTTATTTTATTTTATTTGTAACTGAGATGCACTTTTACAATAAAGTAATTAAAAATAGAAATTGCATTCACTATTAAAAAGTAACTTAATAAGACTTGAACTCAAGACCTATTAAGGAATAAAACAACTTTGGACCAAGTGAGCGAAGTTTAAAAGGTATGTAAAAGAAGGGAATGAGGAAGGGTTTTTTTTTTCTCTTCTCTCTCGTTCTCCGTGCTTGCATTTTTTTCCTGCAAATCACGAAAAAAACAAAAAACAAAAACAAAACAAAAAAAATTCCACACTATGGGGTTAGATCTTGGTTAGCTTTCCCGAAAAGTCTATATTTTCAAGTTTTCTCGTTGTTTTCGATTCATCATGATCATACAAAATGCACGACAAAGAGCATACGTAGCCGAGAAGACAAAAAAAACATTTCCTTTTTGTTTCTGATTCGTCGCGATCGCGCAAGGTGCAAGGCAAAGAGCATATGCAGCCAGGGAAGGCAACAGTCCGAGACAAACAATAGAGATCTAATAATAAAACTGATAAAATATGAGGGATTTAAAAAAAATAAAACAAATCCATCACTGTAACATTATACCTTAATATTTGTCGAAATGGGTGTTTCTTGATCAACCGAAAATGGTTTTCGATGAAAAGAAAACTATTTCCCAATTCCAGATCTTGATCAAAAGTGGAAGCGTCTCTTCATAAACGCTCTGATACCATGTTCGGGTACACAGGGTACACCCAAAAGACTGAATACCTAGAGAAACCACTTCACACAAATAGATCACAGACCAATACATCAATGTTTGTCATGTGGTTAAAACCCTCGAGAGGGAAACAATCCACAACTCTAGCCAAATAGCTACTTGGAGCAATTTATTATGCAAAAGAAAGAAAGTTACAAATGAGCTTCTCATAATCGATCAACTAGCCAAGGACCCTCCATGCTCTTTAAATAGAGATCATGGACCAATCGAGTGTGAAGCCATGGATTAATGGTAGGTATGATCTAAGAGAAGTTGAATCATTGGATCACTTTATGTGTAGAACATATCATGACCATTGGATTAGAATATTTACAAATGCATACTAATGCATACTAAAGAAACACACTTTACCTAACGAATATATTGCACATGTTGATCTTAACTAACTCTAAAGTGTCTAAATATCCTAACACCCTGCAGTGGCACGGGGAAGCCACAAAGGGGCAAGCCCCCTTGACCCCTGTTGTTCCCTTCAGACAGTCATTCTTTGGGAAAGAAAATTTTATGTTTTGACAAAGTTGTCAATGTATGATTTTTCCAAATAAAGGTAAGTAATTTATGATTGATGTGAATTTTATATGGCTAACCATTGTGTTACTAACACATTTTGCAAAGACAACCACTTTCCAAGGAAAGTGTTCCAGGTAGTGCAGTTTGGTAAGGTAAGTTATGGTTCAGCTATGAGAACCCATGGTTGGATATGATGCACAGGATTCCTACGAGCGTGTGCAAGATGCCATGGGGGAAAATGTCTGAGTTGGAAATGATGACATAGAGTCTAATGGAAGGATATTCCAAGAGACACCGCAAGATATTGCAGCCACCATGAGAAGCTTCATTAAATCCCAGGAAGAATAGCATCAGTTGAATGCTTCTATGTTGCAGAGTTTGATAGACTTGCAAAGGAAGATGGACTCTGGGCATGGTACAACAAAACTAGAAGGAAGTAAGAGCAGTACTAGAAGAACAAGAAGAAGGTCTTCTAGTGGGTCATCTGACTCAGAAGAATCTAGTGGGGATTCAATCTCTTCTTCTCGTAAAAGCAAGAGAAGGAGGCACCACAGTGATCACTCTCGAGATGAATTCAAGAAGGCTAAACCTCCTACATTTGATGGTGAGGTAAATACTGGACAAGAAGCTGAACCTTGGCTTCTTGGGATAATGAAAGTATTTCCTAGTTCAGGATTATTCAGGAAACATGAAGACAAGGGTTTCCATATTCAATCTAAATGGAAGGGCTTCCATTTGGTGGGAGCACCTCAAGCACATAAAAAGGATCAATGAAAGAAGGATTAAGTAGAAATAGTTGAAGAAATATTTCAAGTAGAAATACCTCTCTAACAGGTATTATGATGACACGAATAAGGAATTCCATGAGCTAAGATTGGGATAGCAGACCATGGAAGAGTATGCCAATAAGTTCTTGGAATTGTTAAGGTATGTCAGGTACATCAAATATGAAAAGGTGAAGACTCATCATTTTCTGAGTGGATTGCCTCAGTCTTACAAAGATAGAATTGAGTTTATGAACCTAGAACTGTTGAAGAAGCAATAAGGAAGTCTAAGTATTGCGATGAGAAAACAAAGGAAAGCATGATTACCAGAAGAAATGTAAGGATAAAAGGAATGAGAAGTCTGATAAAAGGAAGAACGGTTTCAAACCTTCTAGCTTCAGGAATCAACAGAAGCAACCATCACAAGCTGAGAAGCAGCCAACCAGAGTGATGGGATAAAATCCTAGAGAACTGCAGCAGAACAGAGAACCTCTCCAAGGTTGGAAATGTGGAGGACCCCACATGCACATGAATTTTCCACTTGAGAATGAGAAAAAAAGGCCAGCATACAACCTTCAAGAGGCATAAATAGTGGGTCAAGTAACAAAGGTTGTCCCTAGGATTTATGCAGCACTAGAGGAGTGCCAGGAATATCACCAGTCAAATGTGGTTGAAGTTGTAGGTAATATTGTTGAGCAATATGTTTCTATTTTTACTGACCCTGGTTCTACTCATAGTTACATTACTGTTAGATTTTTAACATTTTAAGATAGAATTATCTTAGGATCTTTAACAATCACAACAATCAAACACAAGAGACAATAGACACATATATTTTCCTCGTGGAAACCATAAAGGAGGAAACCCCGCAACTTACTCAGAGATAGAATCAACACCAAAAGAAAAACCCCAAAAACAGTAAGATGATCTCCTGACAGCAGTAGTCTCTCTCTCTCTTGTCCCAGCTACTTCTTCTCTCTCAGCTATGTGCTACAACTAAGTGTGAGTGAGTGTGTGATAAATAGAGAATCTCCCTCTTTATGTATACTAATTCTTGACTTGATAATAACTCACTAGGGCCGACTTCCCTAGGAGATTCTAATAACCCTAGGGCCCCACAACTGTGGGGACTTTACCCCTTGATCAATAAGGAGGGTTTCCCACAATGAATTTACATGACTTGTTTACATTATTAATCTCTTGATGGGAACATCGGGGCATGACATGACTCAATTACATTACACATACTTCTCGGAATAAACATCGAGGTACAATACATAAGATATACAAGTGAATACATTCTGAAGTTACAAATACATCAACACTCCCTCTTAACTAGGAAGGTATTCTCTCAACACAATTTATTAGCACAAGTCTTCTTCTCTGGGTCATCATCAAGTCATCTTCATCTTCAAGTCTTCTTCATCTTCAAGCTATCTTCATTGTTAAGTCATCTTCACCAAGTCTAGATCATCATTTGATCTGGAGCATCACTGGATCATCATCAAGTCTGTATCATCACTTGATCTGGAGCATCACTGGATCATCATCAAGTCTAGATCATCACTTGATCTGGAGCATCACTGGATCATCATCAAGTCTAGATAATCACTTGATATGGAGTATCACTGGATCATCATCACTAGTGCTATCTCAATTCTACTTGTCAAAGGAAGTTCTACAGATCCAGCCCTTTTTCATGTTGGTTGTAGTCCTAGCCTTCATGTAGGTCTTCATCGTCTTCAACACTTATATCTGACCATGGAATGAACCATGTCAGAAAGGCCCACCCAACACTTACATATAACCATGGGAGGAACACATCTAAGAACCATGTCAGAAAGGCATGCCCATCACTCACATCTGACCATGGGAGGAACACATCCAAAACCCATGTCAAAAATGCCCAGCGCTCACATCTGACCATGTGAGAACACACCTCATCAGATTGGCTCTACACTTATATCTGACCATGTGAGAACACACCACATCATAATGGCTTTGCACTTATATATGACCATGTGAGAACACACCGCATCATAATGGCTTTGCACTTACATCTGACGTCATCTTGTCAGAAAGGATCTGCACTAATCATGTAGGAACACATCCCATAATCACATCAGAATATCTCTGCACTTATATATGATCGTGTGGGAATACATCCCTCAATCACATCAGAATGGATTTGCACTGATTATGTGGTACTAAAGCCCACAATCACATCAGAATGTATCTGCATTGATCATGTGGTAACACAACCCACAATCACATCAAATCATCTCTGCACTTACATCTGACCATGTGAAGCTCAAGATTCCACCATGTCAGAAGGGCCAACAGACACATCAATTTTCTTTGGAGGAAAAATCGATCTAGAGAACACCAAGCTTCTCCCTGAAGTACTCAAGCTTTAATCTGGCTAATGGTTTGGTCAGTACATTAGTTATCTGCTCGTCCATCACAACATATTGGAGCTTCACTGCTCCTCTCTACACCATATCCCTGATACATTGATATTTGATCTTGATATGCTTTGACCTGTCATGGAACACAGGGTTCTCCGACAGCTTCACACAGCTCTGGTTGTCGCAATATATACAAGTAGCATCCATCTAGAGATCAAACAAGTCATATAATAGCTTTCTTAGGCACACTACCTCACAACTAGCCGAACAAGCTGCAACATACTCTGCTTCGGCTGTACTTAGTTCCACACAAGACTGCTTCCTACCAAACTAAGAGATCACACCTGATCCCATACTGAAGCAACATCCTGAAGTGCTCTTTCTATCAATGGCACTACCTGCCCAATCAACATAACATTCTAGGTTAATCTTCTGATTCGCCTCATACTTGAGCCCATAATCAACTGTACCCTTCAGGTACCTCAGAATATGCTTTGCAGCAATCAAGTGAACATGACTTGGATCTGTTAGGAACTGGCTCAAGTTGTTCACAACAAAGAAAATATTTTCTCTCGTATTTGTCAGGTACATCAAGGACCCAATCATCTGAATATACGTCGTAGCATCAACCAATTTTGATGAAGCATCACTCAATAGCTTTAGGTTTGATGCCATAGGTGTGGTCATGGACTTGCAGTCCATCATCTCGAACCTCTTCAGGATCTCTACTGCATACTTCCCTTGTCCAATGGAAATTCCATCTGTATTTTACCACACCTCCATGCCTAGAAAATAGTGCATCATACCCAAGTCCTTCATTTTGAACTTGGCAGCAACCTTTCTCTTCGTATCAGCAATCAACTCATCCATACTTGTTACAAACAGATCATCTACATATAGTAGGAGTATCACTGGGTTACCTTCTTCAACCTTGTAAGAAAGGTTGGAATCTGCTTTACTTTTGGCAAATCCCAAACTAGATAGAAAGCCATCATTTCTTCTGTACCATGTCCTAGGTGCCTGTTTCAAACCGTACATGGGTTTCTTCAATTTGCGCACATGAGTCTCCATGTCATGTGTCTCAAAAATGAGTGGCTGCTCCACATATACTTCATCTTCTACTACACCATTCATGAAGGATGTCTTGACATCCATCTGGTGTATTTTGCACTTCATTACTGCAGCTAAAGAAAGTACTGATCTAATGGAAGTATATCTGGCTATAGAAGCAAAAGTCTCTTCATAATCTATTCCTTCTTTCTGGAAGAAACCATGAGCCACAAATGTTGCTTTATATTTCTCTATGCTACCGTCTACAGCGTTCTTGATCCTATAAATCCATTTGGACGTTACAATAAACTTCTCTTCTGGTCTTGGGACAGCATCCCAAACATCATTCTTCATGATCGATTGATATTCTTCGATCATAGCATCCTTCCATTCTTTCTTTTCTGCCGCTTCTTCATAGTTGGAAGGTTCTTTATCAATGAAGTCACATAATAAGGCTACATAACCTGAACAGGACCTGCTTCTTTTCCTTTCTCTGTGTATTTATTCTAGAGCCCCATATCTTTCTGCACCTTTGATAGCTTCTCATACCCAAGAAGGTTTCCTCTTGTGAGGATTCTTTTATTGAGGTGGATCTATAGGTTATTGAGGTTCTTCTACTTCTCGATCTTCTTCTAGAATTGCTTCATTCATGGTTGTGTCATGAATTCTAGGTACTTCTCTTTCTTTAGGTTCTTCAGCAGGTCTCTTTCTGGATTTGTTGTAAGTTGAGTCTTCATCAAATGTTATTTCTCTGCTGATGTCGATCTTCTTCAATATTGGGAAGTATATTCTGTAAGCCTTCAAGCTTCCAGAGTATCCCACAAATATACCCTTCCTTCTTGAAGGATCTAACTTTTTCCTCTTTTCTTTTGGAATGTGTATGTACACTGGACAACCAAATATTTTGAGATAACTGACTTCTGGTTTCTTGTCAAAAAACACTTCTTCAGGTGTCTTATTCTCGAGTACTCTATGTGGAGTACGGTTATGTACATACATAGCTGTTCTAGCAGCTTCTGCCCATATATGCATGGGAAGATCTTGATCATGAACCATTGCTCTTGCAGCTTCCATGATTGTTCTATTCTTCCTTTCTGCAACTCCATTTTATTGTGGATTATATGGAGTGGATAACTCCCTCTTAATCCCTGAATCTTTGCATAACTCTTTGAATTCATTTGATGTTAATTCTCCACCATTATCTGATCGAAAAATATTGATCTTCTTTTCTGTGTAGTTTTCGATCAAGGCTTTGAATTCCTTGAACTTGTTGAATACTTCATCTTTGTTCTTCATGAAGTATATCCATGTCTTCCTAGAAAAATCATCAATGAAGAAAACAAATTATACATTCCCACTTAATGAACTGAATGACATCATACCGCATACATCGGAGTGAATGATTTCCAAGATTCCTTTAGCCTTGCTTTCGCTACTTGGAAATGTCTTCTTTGTGTTCTTTCCTTTCACACATCCCTTGCATACTCCTTCATGTTTTGCTTGTATTTATAGAAGTCCTTCAATAGCTTTGCTTGCAAGTGGTAGTGCCCTATAGTGCACATGTGCAAGCCTTCTATGCCAAAGTTAATTTGCTTCTACTGAGTCATGAATCAAAGCTTGTTCTGGTTGGCTGTTTAATCTGTATAGTCCTCTCTCTTGCTCTCCAATTACTACTGCATCGTCAATAGTCTTTCCTTTTGGCCACATGATGACTTGGCCATCTATAAATGCAACTCATATGCCTTTTGCATCTAATGTAGAGATGGAGAGAAGGTTCTTCTTTAGTCCTAGTACAAATAGGACATCCTTCATCTTCATAGACTTCTAGAGTCTAATTTGTAGGCAGATTCTCCACTACCTTTTATTGGATATTGGTAGTCATCCCCAAGTTTCACCTTGTGGGGTGATTCATGTTTTGATAGTTTCACAAATGATTCTTTGAATCCATTCATATGTTTGGAAGCCCCACTATCTATAAACCAATCATTTCTTCCATTTGTGATGTTTCCCATGAGAGAGGAAATCAAGACATATTCTTCATCACTTGAAGAATCATCACCGTCTTGTTTGATTCTATTCTTGGAAGGCTCGTCATCTTCTGCAGCATGAGAATGATTTATTTTCTTGTTTCCCTTCCTCTTGAGATATCTATCTTTGTTCCTAGGAAAATCTCTTGCAAGGTGTCCTCTTTCATCACATGTATAGCAAATGAACTTAGACAAATCTTTAGACTTTCTAAAGTTACTCTTCTGGTGAGAGTGCTTACCTCTGTGATGGCTTGTTCTGTTTTTCTTGGATTGTACTGTGAGAGCTTGATCTTCACTTCCCATCTTTTCTTCTTGTGCTAATATTCAAGCTTCTTCTTGTGAGAATTCCTCCCATAGTTTTCTAAACTTGACTAGCTTCTTTCTGGCACAGATCCCTTGAATGAAAGAGTCCCAATCCCTAGGGAGACCATTCAAGGTGGTCATCACAATTTATGCATTCTCTACTTCTTCATCTACTGCTTCCAGTTGTTCCTTAATCAAAGAGACCCTTGTAAAGTAAGACTGGATGGTCTTTGCATTCTGGATCTTTACATTCTTCAATTGGTTTCTCAAAGTCATCTTCTGGTTTATGTTCTTTCCTTCAAATAGTTTGGTCAAGGCATCAAACATAGCTTTAGGTGTCTTTAGGGAGGACACCTATGGTATGAGGTGATCCTTGAATGAATTAGAAATAATTATCTTAGCCATGACCAATTTCTTCTTGTGTAAGGCCTTAGCCTCATCTCCCTCTGGAACTGGAACCTCCTTATTGATGTAGGAGTGCAACTCATTTTCTTCCAGGACCAGGGAGATTCTATACTTCCAAGCTCGGAAGTTATCAGCTCCCTCAAGATTTTCATCAAGCTTGGTATGATGAGAAGTCTTAACTGAGAACCTCAAATGGAAATATAAAAGATTTAGATCTTACCAGGTTAAGATGTCCGAACTGGATTTGGACTTGAATTTATTATTAGCTGGTTTAAGAGTAGATTAGGGTTTGAATTTCCCAGAGTTCTGCCCAACCCAAAACTTTGATCTTGATCTCTAAAATTCGATTTTGGGGAGGAGATCAATCTAGGCTTGGGCTCACTAAAAAATTCCACTTCTGTGGAAAGCCCTAATTTCCAACAGCAGTGTCGGGTAAAAAACTGAAAATGCTCAGAATCAGATTCTGCTTCGACAGAAAGATGCACCCTAGATAGGAGAGTTAGTCCAACCTTCTTTTACTGAAAATCTATGGAGAGAGATCCAAAAAGAAGGAAGCCCTAGTTTTCACAGCTGCATAGTGTCTTCTTCTCAGGTTAGCTCTGCTACCATGTTAGATTTTTAACATTTTAAGCTAGCGTTATCTTAGGATCTTTAATTGAGAGAATAAAAAGCACAACAATCAAACACAAGAGAAAATATACACAAAATTTTTCCTCAGGGAAACCATAAAGGAGAAAACCCCGCAACTTCCTTAGAGATAGAATCAGCACCAAAAGCAAAACCCCAAAAATAGTAAGATGATCTTCCGACAGCAGTAGCCTCTCTCTCCCTTGTCCCAACTACTTCTTCTATCTTATCTATGTGCTACAACTGAGTGTGAGTGAGTGTGTGATAAATAGAGAAGCTCCCTCTCTATTTATACTAATTCCCGACTTGACAATAACTCACTAGGGCCGACTTCTCTAGGAGAGTCTAATAACCCTAGGGCCCCATAATTGCGGGGACTTTAACCCTTGATCAATAAGGAGGGCTACCCATAATGACTTTACATGACTTGTTTACATTATTGAATCTATGGGAACATCGAGGCATGACATGACTCAATTACATTACAGATACTTTCTGCAATAAACATCAGGGTACAATACATAACATATACAAGTGAATACATTTCGAAGTTACAAATACATCAACAATTACTCCTAGAGTAGTGGAGATTTGTGCTTTCAAGAAAGTAAAGCATAGAAAATCTTGGTTAGTTCAACTAGCCACTGGAACTAAGAGAAAGGTTAGTGAAGTGGTAGAGAAATTTCCATTGGTTATGAATGGATTGGTCACTTGTGTAGATCCGAATGTTCTACTGCTTGGTTCCTATGATGTTCTCATTGGAATGGATTGGTTAGAAGCTCACAAGGTAAAGCTTGATTGTTATAATAAGACTTTTGAATGCATGGATGAAGAAGGAAACTCGAGAGTTGTAAGAGACATTCCAAAGGTGATTTCTGTGAGGCAGATTTTATCTATGCAGTTGAAAAAAATTTGTAGGAAAGGTTGCCAGTTATATGCAACCCATATTTTGGAGGAAACAGAGAATGAAGATCCTAGGTTGGAGGATTTTCATGTGTTGCGGGAATTCAAGGATGTGTTTTGTGATGAGATTCTAGACTTCCTCCAAAAAGGGACATTGATTTCACAACTGAACTTGTGTCAGGAGAGGCACCAGTGTCCAAGACACCCTACAGGATGAGCACACAAGAAATGCTAGAGCTAAAGATGCAACTGCAAGAGTTGTTGGAAAAGAAGTATGTCGGACCAAGTGTGTCTCCTTGGGGAGCACCATCTCTGTTTGTAAAGAAAAAATATGGTACACTTAGATTGTGTATCGATTACAGACAGCTAAACAAAGTCACTATGAAGAAAAATTACCATTTGCCTAGGATTGATGATCTCTTTGATCAAATGAGAGGAACAAAGGTATTTTCCAAGATTGACTTGAGATCTGGTTACCATCAGGTAAGAATCAAGGATGAAGACATTCATAAGACAGCCTTCAGAACAAGGTATGGGCATTATGAGTTTGTAGTGGTACCATTTGGCCTCACAAATGCACAAGCTACATTTATGTGCCTTATAAATGGTGTGTTCAACAAGTATTAGGAAAAGTTTGTTCTTGTCTTCCTTGATGACATCCTTGTTTATTCTGAGAATGAGGAAGAGCATGCATAGCATATGAGTTTAACATTGCAATTGCTAGGGAGCATCAGTTGTATGCAAAGTTGAGCAAGTGTGACTTCTATAGAGATAGAATTCAATATTTGGGTCACATTATTTCAGAAGAGGGAATATCTGTAGACCCTGAGAAGATTGAAGCCATTATGAATTGGCCTACTCCAAGGAATGTGACAGATGTAAGATCTTTTATGGGACTTGCAAGATATTACAGGAGATTCATTGAAGGATTCTATAAGGTTGCACATGCCATCACTTCCTTGTAAAGGAAGGGTATAAATCTTGAATGGACATCAAAGTGTGAAGAAAGCTTCCAGCGATTGAAGAATCTTCTCACAAGTGCACCGGTCTTGAAAGTTGCAAACCCAGAAAAACATTTTCTGGTGTGTACCGATGCATGCGGACAAGGACTTGGAGAAGTTATTATGCAGGACAACCACATGATTTGTTATGAGTCTAGAAAGTTGAAGGAACATGAGAAGAACTATGCCACTCATGATCTAGAGCTTGTAGCCATAGTACATGCTCTCAAGATGTGGAGGCATTACTTGATGGGCATGATATTTGAGCTAAGGACAGACCTTTATGGTATGAAGTATTTATTTGATCAACCTACTCTCAATGCTAGGAAATCTAGATGGCTGGAATTTTTATGTGAGTTTCATTTTGAAATCAAGCACATAAAAGGAAAAGAGAATAAAGTAGCTGATGCACTCAGCAGGAAGGTGTAGGAAATGCATGTGGAATCCATTAGCATTTTCCAGTCGGAGTTGAGGCAGCAGATTGTTGATCATGTTGCTGGAGATGAATTGAATGAGCAGGTAAAAGACAAGTTGCAGCAGCAGAGTCTTGAGAAGAGGTATGAGGAATATGAATTGGAAGAAGATGGACTTCTTACTTATAAAGGCAGAATTTATATTCTGAATGCAGTAGATTTGAGGATTTGTTATGGATGAGATCCATCAAGCTCCATATTCTGGTCACCCAGGATATCAGATGACGATTGCTATAGCCAGAAAGCAGTACTTTTGGCTAGGAATGAAAAAGGACATGGCTGAGTATTTTCAAGGTGTATGAAGTGTCAACAGGTGAAGGTTGAGCATCAACATCCCACAGGTTTGTTGCAACCTTTTCCAGTTATAGAATGGAAATGGGAAGTTATTTCCATGGATTTTATTATAGGATTGCCAATGACTTGGAGAAAACGTGATTCCATGATGGTTGTGGTAGACAGTTGACAAAGTCAGCACACTTTATACTGATTACTTCTACGCATAAGAATGACGACATTGCAAAGATATTCATGAAGGATATTTTCAAACTACATGGATTGCCTAAGGCAATAGTCTGTGACAGAGATGTCAAGTTCACTTCCAATTTTTGGAAGGGGTTGTTTGAATATTTGGTTACAAAGTTGAATTTCAGCACTGCCTACCATCCTTAGACTAATGGACAAACTGAGAGAGTTAACCAGATGCTGGAAGACATGCCACATGTATGTGATGGGAAAACCAACAAAGTGGGAATATTATTTACACATGGTAGAGTTTGCTTATAACAATGGAAAACAAGCGTCCTTGGGGATGAGTCCATATGAGGCTATATATGACAGAAGGTGTAGGACACCAATGCCTTGGGATAATCTAGTGAACAGGGCTGTGCTTGGGCCAGAATTGCTCAAAGAGATGGAACAGGAAGTTGTAAATATCAAGTAGAATTTGAAGGTAGCCCAGGACAAACAGAAAAGCTATGCAGATAAGCATAGGGTGAATAGAGAATTCAATGTTGGGGATCATGTTTACCTCCATTGAAACTTGCATACATACACGACTATATCTGTTGACAACCCACGTACTGTATGCAACTATTCTCATTGCAATCCGCGTATAGATATATACGCGGGTTTCCCTTAAAGAAACTCGTGTGTCATATACGGGTTGCCAGTATCAATAGTCGCATACACATCCATTCGACATTAAAAAATATAAATCACGATTAATGGATATTAGTTGAGCCCTAATCATTAACCATCTCAACTGTCGCAACCTCCTCAACCTTCAAAACTGCTCTATTTCCCAAAGTATAAATAGAGGCCTTGGGGAGGGCATTAATCAATCAATCTTGGAGAGCAAAGTTATGCTGGTGGTATATCTTCAGAAGTCTTTGGAGCAGCAGAACTCAGAGTCCTTTGGTTACAAAGGATTCCTTGTCTCAGGCATTGGGTTATACACTTATCTCATTCACTGATTGTTAATAAAGAGAATTCTTCTTCCAACTTTGTGTTGAGTCTCTTTCATGTATCATGGTTGATGAATATATTTGATTAAGCACTATATATGTTGTTTATCTAACCTGTCATATATACATGTATAAGATTGTACTTAGAGAATTTTCTCTTTACAGGTGAAGGAGGTGCATCCCTGAAATCTTTGGAGAGAAGCAGAGAAGGAGAAGACAAAGCTTGGATCAACTGTCGATAATCGAGTGAGTCCAACATCTCTTCCTATTTCCTTTCTGTACTTCAAAGCTAATTGTCTGCAAGTTTTAAAAGTAAGTTGCTAACCCCAGACCCTAGGTTACAAGGGTGTTTATTCCTGAACAACAAAACTGGCGACTCCACTGGGGAGCCCAGACTACTGTGGGTTAACTATGTAGATTAGTGTCCAGTCTTTGCCTTGATTTAGTGTGTGGTGTCTTGTCTTGGTTCAGATTTGTAGTGGTGCTCTGAAGTCCTTGATAATTTTTCTTTTTTTTTGAAAAATTTAACTCCTATATACGGGTTTCTCTAGCACATAGTCACATACAGAGGTCTGCGTTTGTGGGTTTCTCTATAGCACGGTCACGTACCATATGCGGATTGCTCTTGTACACAGTCGCGTACAAGACTGAGTAACAAAATTTTTGGGTTAGGTTTTGCTTGTCCCTGTCCTTCTATAGATTTTGTCTTGCTGAGTGGCCTTCACTATGAGCATTGCACTGTGAGTTTGATGACCTTGTTATCCATACCTTGTGCTTTCTTGTAAGCCCTTAAGTTCTTATTGTTTGGATTGTCTTTCTATTAGCAACTTGAAGTGGATTTTCCTATTGGGTAATAGGTTTAAGTGTTGGTTGTCTAAATTAGTGATCAGGGTTCTAGACATTGTATATTCCATTCTATTTTTGAATAGTATTGGTTTGTCGCTTGCCTTTGATTGAGTTCAGTTATTTCTATTCATTGTGCCTTCCCAAGCTAGGGTTCCAAGTCTTCCTTAGGTGGTTTATCTTTGGTTTTATGAATCTGCTTTAATTCATTTTGCTTATTTTATACAGTTAGTTTATTCAAGCATACTCAAGTATTGTGCATTTAGGTGCATAGTAGTCTTTAAGCAATTTGAAAAGTGAAAAGAAAACATTAGAAACTTTTGCATTTGATTTGCATATAGTAGTTTGTTTTCAGTTTTTAAATATAATCTCAAAAATTACAAAAAGATAGTCTTAGTTTTCTCTTTATTCATTGCATTTTCATCAGTTTACATTTACAAAAAAAAAAGAAAACAGAAGCTTGTTTTTTAAGTAGTGATAATTTGCTTTGGAAGTCTACACCTATTGTTTTTACATTTCCTATTGAGTCAAAAACATCATAGTCTTTCACCCTACTTTCCTTTTGAGTAAAAAATAGCCCTTAAAATGAACGTAATAATTAAAATTTATTAGTAATTTTTTTTTTAGGGCCATACACCTACTAGCTTAGGCTAGACTTGTGGGATAGGAAGTGTAAACTCCCCATAAGTATTTAAATTTATACATAGTGGGCCAATCGATAGGTAAATCCTTCTCTTTATTGATAGTATCTAGGAAGCTCCTCTCAAACAGGAGTCAAGCACGAGGCCGCATGGAGGCATTGGACTGAGGAGATAACCCTTTGATTCCTTATCGAAACGTAAACCATGGTTTTTACGCATCTGGGGATTCTATCCTAGATAGAGTTTCGGGCTCATCTACCCTACCCATGTGTACGAATCAGGCTTGCGACTGTCCCCTCAGACTATTGGTATAGTTAAGGTAGCCTCTAGTCTCTTGACACCTAGGGTTTATACACAGGTAAACCGAAAGGATATTTCTGGTTCACCTTGGATGAGCTTGGAAGGTAACCCTTATTGAAAGTGTACGAGGGCAGTGGGTGATTCCTCCACTTGTGCCTAAGAACCTCTTTAAGGATGCCAAGAAACTATATTTCATCTTTCTTAGGGAAAGCATATCTTTTACCTTTGCTGACTGTTGAGACTTTAGGATTTTTCATAGTGATTGCTCTGTGGTTTGTCTGTGTTTAGCCAACCTTAGGGTTTTAGTTGTCAAAATTACAATTGTGGAGGACCAACCTATCAGAAGGTCATGAATGTTGCAAAACCTTCCTCCTCTTATCACATTGGAACCTCCACCTCCCCCTCAAAGGCAGAGATTGCACACGAACGGTTCATTTGAACCGATAGCAATCAATGAAGTTCTGGGTGAACCAGAACTTAGGGAAAACCATTTTGATTTAAACAAAGTTGAGATAGAAGACTTGCAGGCTGACAAGTTTGCAAGGAATTTTAATACACCTCTAACTGACTTAAACGATCCTATGATCATTCAGGTTCGTCCTTTTGATCCACCCATGATTGGTGTCCCCGTGTGCAGGAAAATGTCTAGTGCATGAGAAAGTTCATTCATTTTCACCTCAGCCATCCCAGCTGAAGGGGTCCTACCTGCCCTGGTAGGTTCCCCTAGATCAAGCATACCTACTACGCCCTTAACTCTAGTGATCCGAGTGGTTCAACCACCGGTTCACTGAAGCCTAGCAGGTGCTTCTAGTGGTATGGTCACTGGGATTCCTAGTGTACCTATAGTTCCAACCTCCTTCACACATACTGCCCAGAATGGTCCTATAGGATCCTTGGCTTTTGTCCAAGTATTTCCTTGGAATCGGGGGCACATACCCCCATCCACTCCATACGTAGTCCCACCACCCTCTTATGTAGGGATGCAGTTTGGGAACACTAACCCTTATGGTCAAGGTTTCCAAACCCCAGTCTTTGCTCCATTCATGAGCTCTCCCTTTTCGCTTTTTAGCGGAGGGATACTTGCTCCTATATTTCAAACCCTAGTTTCAACTGGGGCAGCTAGAACCTATTATACTGCACCGTACACCAACAATCCTGTGGCTTATGGATGGAATCTGTTTCAAAGTAACCCATCCACTTCGCAACCGGTGGCAGGGGGAAACCCCACCTTTACATATGGGAATTTGGGGGCAAGTCCCTCTAATCCCCAAATTGGCACTTTTAGTGCTCCGGTTCGACCTAAGCTTTCTTTCCTGGCAATGTTAAACTTGCCAGATTTGTCTAAACTGATGAATGACTCAGTGAGGCATGATCCCTCCTAGCCGCCTGTACCCACCAAGTTTCCCTTGGACATCCCGAAATTTGAAGGAAAAGTTGGTGAAGATCCTAGGGCTCATGCCACCACTTTTCATTTATGGTGCTCTTCCAATTCATTGAATGAAGATTCAATTAGGTTGAGGCTATTCCAAAGAACATTGACGAGCACTGCAAAAAAATGGTACATTGAGTTACATTCTGCTGCATTTAGTAGTTTTTGGGACTTGGTTAACGCATTCCTTAGACACTTCCAGCTTCCTGTCCAATATGATTTTGGAACAGACTTCTTATCTACCTTCCGACAGAACAAGGCTACCCATATCTCGGATCACATCCAAGAATGGAGGAGGTGGAAGAGCCTTATTAAAGCCACTATTCCTCCTCAGTTCTTATTAGAGTGGTTCCTTAAATCCCTATTGCCTTATATATCTAAGGATGTATCTACTTCAGGAGTGACGAATGAGGAAGAATCTATCCTCAGGGCCCAACAATTAGATTTGATTTGCTCTCAGTCTAGGCTCTTGTATGATATTATCCCTGAGGCATCGAGGCCAAAACACGATGTAGAGAAACCTAAGCCTAGACCCCATGCCGATGGTGTGGTTGGTTTCGTTAATTCTCCCATTATAGAATCTTTGGCCAAACAGCTCCATTAGCTATCCGTCAAACATTCTACGGCGGAGGCAGCAAAGGTTGCCCCCTCACCCCAAAATCCAAATGTTTTTGCACAGACCTCTCAGAAGGGAAATCAGCAGCCCGGTGGGAAAAACAAGAGAGGAAAGAAAGGGGACGGAAATCAAAACAAGCAGAAACCTGCAAACAATGCTGATGGGGGGAAGAAAGAAAATAAAAAGGTGAAATTCCCATGCAAGTTGTGCCATGAAGATCACCTTACCCATCTTTGTCCCCTTATGGAACAAGCTCAAAAGTTGTTAAAAGCTCAACAACTGGCTGTCCTGAAGGATCCTTTTCCCCAAGGGTATAATTCTGATTCAGCTTCAAATGTAGCAGGGGGCACTCCAAATGTCCCTAACCCCAATTATATCAACATGGTTCAATATTCAACTTTGCTACAGACCAAGAATAAGAACTATGAAAAAGAGACCTCAGAGAAGGGTAAGACCATAGGTGAAACTTCTAACCCTCTCACAATTGAGAAACCTGTCGAAACTATGCCCAAGATACCGAAAGGTGTCTTTAAGAAGACCTTGCATAATCCTAATGCTAGGGCTGCATCCAACTACCCCGTAGTTGAAGACTTAGCCCAGAAACCTTGTGCAATGTCGGCTTTAGAGGTGTTACAGAGTTGTCCCGCTCAACGGGATGCACTCTTAGCAGCCTTAGGCAACATGGACTCATCGAGTCTCATGGAGAAATTTCACTTGTCTAATGTCAAAATTCGCCTACCTTACCATGTAGCCTTATCGATAGATGTCATCCATGGTGGAAATACCATTGGAAGGGCAGTTGTCGATGAGGGTGCTTCTACATGTGTTATGTCCTTATCATCTTGGAGAGCTCTTGGATCCCTAGAGCTAGTCCCATTAAACACCCTACTTACTGCTTTCGATGGAAGGTCATTCCGTTCGCATGGTATCCTACCAGATTTTGAAATTAAGCTAGCAGGGAAAGTGGTGTCTGTTGAGGTGGAGGTGATTGATGCACCTTTCGACTATAATTTTCTCTTGGGAAGAAGCTGGACTTATGCCATGTCTTCTATTGCATCGGCCGTCTTTCGGGTGGTAGTGTTTCCACACGAAGGGAAGTTAGTTACTATTGACCAACTCAATTTTACTCGAAAATACTGCATGGAATCTAATGAGTCCACTGTGCCATTGGTTTATTAGGTCAAACCTATTGCACAGAGCTTAGGGGCTGGAATGTACACATCATTGATGGGCACATTCGATATTCTAGCTCCTATTAATTATATAGGTTCTACTAGTGTGGGAAATTCCATTGCTACGGTTGTTTATAGGACTGATCCTTGGGTTCTCCCTTCCCACCATGAACCTAAAGTGCCCTTATCTGCAATGGAAGTGGCTTATCAAGCTATCACCCAAACCACTCTTGATCCCATTTCAGTTCCCCTCACAGTCTCGGAGGAACTGGAAGAAGCCTATCTGCCTGCTTGGGAAAAAAACTCTTTGCATTCTACAGACTGTTTAGATATGGTTTTACCTTCTGATGAAGCCATTCTGGAAGCCATGTGTGGACATGATAAGATCTGTGAAGATTTTCACCATCGATCCTATTTTCTTCCAGAGCTAAGCAGGATAGAGAATCAGGAGTTTCATATGAGACTGGCAGATGATGTTGATACACCCATCAATCCCTTACCAAGGGAACGAATTTTTGCTGAGGGGAATATGGCAAATATTTCTGCTACAATCCCTATCAACATATCTGTAAATCCTGATGTTGTGGAAAATATACATATTGGCAAAAACTGCTCTCCTGAGGATATTGCGATCTATATGTCCTTGTTTAAGGAATTCCACGATGTTTTTTCCTAGTCATATGAGGAGATGCCAGGAATTTATCCATCTATAGTTGAGAACGAGATCCGAACATACCCTGACGCTAAACCTATTCAGAAAAAATTGAGACCTATTAACCTGCGTAAAGCAAGGGCAGTGAAGGATGAAAGCTAGTTTTATTTATCCCATAGCTCTGATGGAATGGGTTTCCAACCCTGTTCCTGTTGATAAGAAGCAAGGGACCATACGCATCTGTACTGACTTTAGAGATTTGAACAAAGCCTGTCCTAAGGACAACTATCCCATGCCATTTATAGACCAAATTATTGATGCTTGCATAAGAAGTGAAGTCTTCTCATTTATGGATGGTTTCTCCGGATATAATCAGATTCAAATAAAACTAGAAGACCAACATAAAACTGCTTTCATTTGTCCTTGGGGTACCTTCGCATACAAAAAAATGCCCTTTGGATTGAAAAATGTTGGGGCAACCTTTCAAGGGGCAATGAATTTTGCCTTTCATGATATTAAAGCCATTGTCAAACCTTACCTTGATGATCTGCCTACACATTCTCGTAAAAGAATCGATCATCCAGATCACTTGCATCTGATTTTTGAACGATGCAGATACTATAAGATTCACGTGAATCCCCACAAGTGTGTGTTCTGTGTCGATTCAGGGAGACTGCTCGGATTCATTGTGTCTAATAGAGGCATTCAGGTGGATCCTTTAAAAGTAGAGGCCATTGTAAATCTGCCTCCTCTTCGTTCTATCAGGCAACTTCAGAGCCTACAAGGAAAGTCCAATTTTCTTTGACATTTCATTGTAAACTATGCCAAGATTACTAAGGGTTTCATGCGCCTGCTAAAACAAGACACCCCATTTGTATGGGACGAAACTACACAACTCGCATTCGAGGCATTGGAAAAATCTTTGTTGTCGGCACCATTATTGCATCTGCCAGATTACTCTAGGGATTTTATATTGTATCTGGCCGCGTCTGAGTCGACCATATGGGTGGTCCTAGTCCAGGAGGATGATAGGCTCCAAGAACATGTCGTTTACTATCTTAGTTTTGCTTTAGTTGGACTTGAACTGAGGTACTCCCACATCGATAAGTTGGCCTTAGCAGCTGTTTATGTTGTTCAGAGGTTACGCCACTATATCTTACTAAGGACTACAATGGCAGTGGCAGATGTCAATCCTTTTCAATATGTTTTCTCTATATGGATAGTTGGAGGAACATTCAACAAATGGATAGTCATTCTCCAAGAGTTTGAATTGGATTTTCAGTCCGCCAAATCCCAAAAATCCATAGTTTTTGCTGAGCTTATTGCAAAATTTTCTGTAGAAGAAGATGTACCTATTGAAGAAGACTCATTCCCAGATGAGCACATATTTTTGATTTCCAATTCTGAACCCTAGTAAGGAGATATACTTATCTATCTCCAGACTTTGAAGTATCATGTAGCTTTCTCGCAGGAAGAATGACGTAAAATATGCCTACATGCTAAGAACTACCTCATCATAGGAGATACTTTATATCATAGGGAGGTAGATTTCATTTTGCGTCGATGTCTTACCCATGAGGAAGCAGATATTGTCCTGAATGATGCCCATAGTGGAGCATGTGGGGGTCATTTATTTGGGTTAGCAATGTCCCAGAAGATATTACGTGTTGTTTATTTCTGGCCCATGATCTTTAAGGATTGCGTGGAAGCCGTGAAGCACTGTCATCCTTATCAGCCTTACACCAGGAAGATGTTGTCACATGTCGCTCCGTTATTTTTCGTTATATCGGTGGGCCCCTTCATGAAGTGGTGGATTTATTACATGACATGTAACCCATCCTCGACTAGGGGGCACAAATATATCATTGTCGTTGTGGATTATTTTACAAAATGGGTAGAGGCAATGCCCACCTTTAGAGCTGACGGGGAAACTACAGATTTTTTCATGTTCAATCAAATTATAGCATGATTTGGTATACCCAAGGTGATTGTCACTAACCATGGCAGTCATTTTCAAAATAGCATGATGATGGAACTGACCACTATGCTAGGATTTATACAAGAACATTCATCCTCATTCTATCCTCAAACCAATGGTCAGGTTGAGGCTGTTAATAAAAATTTGAAAACTATCCTCAAACGTACTATTAATGCATCCCGTTCAAACTGGCATACCATGATGTACCCTACTCTTTGGGCATACCGAACCAATGTAAAAACTACTATGGGTTTCTCCCCCTTCCAACTTGTTCATGGAGTGGAAGTCGTTACCCCGGTTGAATGTGAAATCCCATCCTTAAAAATAGCTATTCATGTGTTACCTGATACAATGAAGCTTGAAGAAATTTTAGTACATTTAGAACATCTTGATGAACAACGTAGAGATGCGCTGATAGAAAACCAAGCTCATAAAAAAAGGGTCAAAATCCAATATGATAAGTCGGTCAAGCCTCGAATTTTCTCTGAAGGGGAGCTTGTATTGCTCTGGGACCAAGACAAAGAACCCCTGGGGGCAGGAAAGTTCAGGTCTATGTGGTTGGGACCATATGTTGTGTCAAAGGTGTTAAAGAAGGATGCATATGAATTAATTGATTTTTATGGGAATAAGCTGCCTAAGCCTAGAAATGGGCTCTACCTGAAAAATTACTATGCTTAGGCTTAGCACTTTTTCGTGTATTTTATTGTATGTATTTTTATGTACACTAGTTCATTGGTTTGTGTTTTGTATACCATCTTTTGGTTGTTTCAAATGTCTTCCGAGAGGATCGTAGGTTTTGCTGATGGCGCCAGTCACCACACTTGTAATCTAGCTTCAGTTGCATGGGCCATTTATTCACTCTCAGTACAGCTAGTTACCTCAGGAGGCACTTGCTTAGGTTCTGCTTCCAATAATGTCGTTGAATATAGGGCCATAATTGAGCTTCTATGGGATGCTTTGTCACGTGGTATCACTCAGCTAGAAGTTCGACTGGACTCTCAACTGGTGGTTTCCTAGCTCAATCAGGCTTACCAGGTGCGGAACCCTATTCTATTACATCAGTTTATGCAAGTTAGGTTATTGGAAAGAATTTTTGAGTTCATTACATTCAATCATATTCCAAGGAATCAAAATTCATTAACTGATGCATACGCTAATTACATCTTGGATTGGCATTTAACACATTTTTCATAAAAATATACAGCATAGACATAAAAAATATTTGTAAATAAACCGGCAATATATATATATACATATGTGAATATCTATCCATATAGATAGGTCGAGTCTCTGATCCTCAGATCCAGACATAACTGTATAATATACAAAAAATATACAAAATATGGATCAAAGTCCATCAAATGCCCTAGATCTAAGCTGAACCACCCTGGTCCCCCCGGTCTCCCTACACTCTGGCTTCTTTAGCCTCCTCGGATTCAGCAGCCTCAACAACATCTATGTATACTAATACTGCTCTAGCTACCCACCTCAAAAGGCGTATCCATACAGGTGGTACACCAACCACGAACTCCTGCATGATGGTTTGGATGTGCTCAATCCGTAAGGTGGGTACTCTCTGGGTAATCCTGGACAGCTTCCCCTCCAGAACCCTAATCAGCCCCTGGTCTTCTCCTAAGACAAGATGCACATAAATGCGTGGATGCCCTTCAGGGCGGACTGGTCCAATATCTGCATTTTGACATTTTAAAATGATTAGAACTCTTATACATATGTATATATCTCTATATTTTAAAATTCATAAAAATTTTAAAAACTTGAAAATAAAAAATTACCTAACTCTCGCCATGCTCCTCCTGGAGGGAGGATGAGGTCTGCATCACCACGGAAGTCCATTCCAGCATATGGAAACTACTCCAGTGCTGGAAACTGTCGTTCCCACCAAAAGTAGAATTCATCATCATAGACACTCTGCACTAAGACACCACCTCCCTGGCAGAGGAAGATATCTCCCCATTTACTCAGCCTAGGCTGACGGGGAGAACGAATTGGAAAGGGTACTGCAGGGCTCAATCCCGGCACTCTCTCAAAGAAGAAGGCTACTAGTATGCTAGAATATCCAAAATTATTCCTCCTGCTTCTCTTGCAGTCAGAGAGCTATTTTCTCATAATTGGGATCACTCCCAAGCACCAATCATATAGGGCCCCCTACATATAATCCACTGCTAATCTCATCTGGTTCCATGTTGCAAGGTGAAGTGAAGATGACCCTGCAACTCTCACTATAGTACTTGTCAATGCCTATAGAGGAAGATCACGTATGTGCACAATAGGGATGCAACTACCCCTCTTTTGTGTGCCTAGTGCACAGTATATATCAATATAGTTCTAGACACTTAGAGGGTCACTGCCTCTATTGGTGCCTTCCAAGTTTACCGAGGCTCCCTATCATGATAGACCGACAATGAAATAGACATCCTATGAATTAATCTCCAAGGACTCACCTTGAAGGTCAAAAATGCCCAAGTCATGATCCCAATAATTTATCAGGAACTCTAAGAGGTAGACATTGGCCCACATAGGTGAGGTATAGAAAAACTTTAACAACCCACTTGAACATAAAACATTCATGATGGGGGCATCTTGGAGTGCTTCTTGGTCCATCTCTTCATGTTTGCGCTCCCTCCACTCAAGCACCATCTTTCAACCTAGTAAACAAGAAATTGAAAACCTTTAGTTTCATATAAAATTTCGAAATTTTGACCCTATATGCTTCTTTTCCACCTCACGCAGCATATGCAACTATCTATTAAGGCATGTCGCGTACTGTACACGACTGTCCTTCAGGAAACCCACATACAGAACGCGTGTACGTGACTTACACTATAGCAAACCCACGTACACAACATTGCTTTGTTGAGGATGCTTAAAAACATGAAATTAGGGCTTAATTTTGATAATTGCTTGGATCAAATTGAAGAGCATGGAGTGTAGTATTACCTAACACTTGCGGATTTGGAAATGGTCCACCAGATTGTCCACACTGATCAATTGAAGGTAGAGGTGAAAACTTGTCTTTTATGGCTAAAAATCCAAATGGTGAGTTTTTATTTAAGTTTTGAACTATTTATAGAAAAATTATTTTTCAAGTGGGTTTTTTCCCTATAGTTCATAATTTATAAAACTAATACCATATCTTTTTTCCTTGTAACAGGTTTATCATCGTTTTAAGGTGTTTTTTGCTCATATAGGATGGTTTTTGGTCATTTCACATGCATTCTTCATTTATACCTACTCCATCTTAAACATAGCAATTAAGATTCTGACCACAGACTATGGTATTTTTAACCATTAGCTCCTTGTTTTTACCATTTTTCTTGTGTGGATAGGGATTTCCTCTCATGAGTATCCCCATTTAGAACCTATTTTGTCTTTCGATACTCATGTTGCAGCTGTCTTAGGTATAAGGGAATCTTTTTAGCTATTTTTCATGCTGAATTGAGCCTCATTTTGGTCTCTTTTTACAAGCTATCCCTTTATTGGACTCCCCACCCTTATGGAGTTTCTTTAGGCCCAGGTCTAACTCCTTAAAACAGACTTAACCGCTAAGTTAACTTGTCCATTGAAGCTCGTCAAGAATATGTGAATGGGCATCCACATTGGTGGTAGGTTATCTCTTTCTCGAACCATGTGGAATAATACGAGAAAGGATCACTCTCTTTTCTATGGAATTGAGAAGAGTGTTCTCAAGTACAGGTTTATCACTTTTCTGGACCTGAGGGACTAAATTTACGGAAAAGGAACACCCAGTATGAGCTCAGTTTTCTCTTTTTTGTGCTCTGGACCTAAACATGAAAAAGATTTCGAGTGTACTTTATGTCTTTGTCATGCTTGTTAAACACTAAGAACAAAGCATCGAGTTTATTGTTGTAAGCCCCATTTCTCATACTCAAATGGATCTTTCTGAGTGATCTTGCTTTCCTTCACACTTGTAAAACTCAAGCTATATGCTTCTTTCGAAGGAGCGTTGGGTAGGTGGTAATTTAACCTTTTTCGGACCTCCGTGACTAAGTACGAAAAAAGTTCACATTTTCTTCTATGGAAGTTAAGAGAGTTCTTATGTGGTGTGTTTTATACTTTTCCGGCCTCAGGAGACTAAATTGGACAAAAAAGGACCCCCTGGAGTCTTCTTCGGAGTTTTTAGACTCTCTAAACATGAAAACACCAAGTGAGCATGTACTAGTTCGGGCTCATAAAATCCATGAATTAGTGACACTATCAAGCATTATTCCCTCTTCTCTTCAAGCTTGTCAAAAAATGAAGAGAGACTCGAGTTGACTTTCCTGGAGTCGTTAAAATTCAACAGGGAAGGTAAGGAAGAAGTTTTCTTTTGGTTTTTAGTTAGTGATAGCATGTCATCCTTGAACATGGCACTCTCTGTTTTTTTCGATACTCATGTCTCAGTGTTCACTTTCAGTTCAGCTATTACATCGAGTTTCTTACTCCTCCTTGTTAACACCCAAAAAGTGTTCACTACCTCATCTACCCCACTACATGGCTCATTTGTCCATCTTCCTACCATATTTCCTTGAAAAACCTGAAAATCCCACTAAAAAGCCTCCAAAAGGCCATAAAACCATTTAAAAAGCCTCCAAAAGGCCAAAAAACCCCTTTTTCCTCCAAAAATATCCAAAATTCCTCTAAAATAGCAAAAATCCACAAAAGGGAAGAAAAAATATAAAATAATGAGGAAAAGGAGGAAAAAACCCTAAACAGCTACCCTAAACCATATGGTTTCCAAAAACCATGGGCCAGCACTCCAACACTAAAAAACTATAAATAAGTGATGGAGACCCCTCATTTCACATCCACAGTCACAAGCATCCTCACTCTGCCAAAATTGCTCTTGAAACCCTAGCTCACCCTTTGAGCTACTTTCACCATTGAGAGCCCCTTTTGGCCCATTTCCACCACCGGAGAAAGAGAAGGAGCAACTGGAGCTCGGAGCAACCTCTCGGATCAGCGCAAAGGGCTTCACCAACCTCCACATCGGAGGTAATATCAATAAAAAACCATTCTTTATATTTTGTTGTTTTGTATCATGCACGTGTTTTAGATTAGTTTTTATTCCTGTTTAGCATTGTTATTTACTTTTTACTAAATTGCTACTAAGGAGTCAGTTATCCTTAGTAGGTGCTCATTTGCACAAGCTAGGGGTAAAACCCTAGCTACACTCCTCTTGTCAGTTCTACCTAGGGAATCGGAACATGTCTCCTACATGACAGATAAGTTTAGTTGTTCTATCTATAAAGTTAAAAGCTACCTTGGGTCATCTCTGTGTTGTGCTCACTGTTCAAGGATTTAACCGCGTCTCTGATCTATATCCTGATCCCATCATTGTCGTATCTGTTATCATTTTTGTCTCCCTTCCTTTACCCAGTTCCTAGTCACTCTTGTGATCCGTTGGAGGATCTATTGCCTTCCTTATCACAGTATGGTTTTGCATCAGCACTTCCTGATGACGAAGACCTAGTGTTTTTACGATCGTACCTCGAGATTCACTTTCACTATGGGTGAATTGCTTTGCTTCAGTTGTCAATTTTCACTTATTGATTGACAATCTATTGTATCCGCTCCATGTTCGACTTCAATAACATCTATTCACATGGCTTGGATTGTACTGGTTCTTTGGGATTGTTTATGAAAACCTTAGTTTCCTATCTATGGACTAACTTGCGCAAGATTATGTTGTACCTATTTACACAGCTTCTAGATCTTTGAAGACTCATCATTATTGTATATTGTGGCTTCGATCCACCTTTGTAATCTACATGTTCTTGTACCCGTATTATATGATGTACTCAAATATTGTAAAGGAGCTAGTGTTCCAGTATATTGAACATAGCATCCTCAGTTATGAATTTGTATATGACATTTTTATGTATTTGTTTCAGGTACTACCTCTGCTCCATTGGATTTCTAAGTTCTCCAAAGATAATGATTATAATGTATTTCGGCCATCGCTTCCCTCTGACCTCACACATTAGGGGGCATTTGTTATCAACCCAAATGGCACTTCCCCGTCTGAGTGCCAACTTTCCATATGTTGGTACACCAAAGGACACTATAGGATTGAATTTTTCCTAAACACTATAGATGCGCATGACATGAAATGCATTTACCCTTTAACCAGTTTTCCATTTTAATTTTCTATGTGTTGATTTCCTTACGCAACTATCTCCATTGATACTTGCATACATACATGACTATATCTGTTGACAACCTGCGTACTGTACGTGACTATTCTCATTGTAACCCGCGTACATATCTATACGCAGGTTTCCCTTAAAGCAACTCGCTTGTCATACGCGGGTTTCCAGTATCAATAGTCACGTACACATCCATTCGACATTAAAAAATATAAATCACAATTAATGGATATTAGTTGAGCCCTATTCATTAACCATCTCAACTGTCTCAACCTCCTCAACCTTAAAAACTGCTCTATATACCAAAGTATAAATAGAGGCCTTGGGGAGGGCATTAATCAATCAATCTTGGAGAGCAAATTTATGCTTGCGGTATATCTTCAGAAGTCTTTGGAGCAGCAGAAATCAGAGTCCTTTGGTTGCAGAGGAGTCCTTGTCTTAGGCATTGGGTTGTACACTTATCTCATTCACTGATTGTTAATAAAGAGAATTCTTCTTCCAACTTTGTGTTGAGTCTCTTTCATGTCTCATGGTTGATGAATATATTTGATTAAGCACTATATATGTTGTTTATCTAACCTGTCATACATACATGTATAAGATTGTACTTGGATAATTTTCTCTTTACAAGTGAAGGAGGTGCATCCCTGAAAGCTTTGGAGAGAAGCAGAGTGGGAGAAGACAAAGCTTGGATCAACCGTCGATAATCGGGTGAGTCCAACATCTCTTCCTATTTCCTTTCTGTACTTTAAAGCTGATTGTCTGCAATTTTTAGAAGTAAGTTGGTAACCCCAGACCCTAGGTTACAAGGGTGTTTATTCCTGAACAACAACGATGCGGATGGTATTTTGTGCTATCCGGGAACGTTATAACGTTGGACACCATGTACATATGAAAAATTAATTAAAAGACCCACAACCATCTATGTCAATGCAAAAAATATGAAAAGGGCATGATTTCCTAAGGATAAAGGGGGAGTGTCTAACCCTTGGGAGCCATTGGGGAATAACCAAATGTCAATTGATAAACCCATTTAGATGTCAAACATCTTGTTTGTATTACTCACCCTTTTCCTTTGTCTCATCCACCAACCATTTTTATTCTGCAAGAGTTGGTTGGGTAGTTATTACCCTTGGGTAACATATGCATGGGAAGTCATGGGGTTGGTAGGACTGTCACTCCTTTGACCACACGTGTACTCCATGGAGGGAGTACATTTATTCCTCACGTGGGAAGAGAAGGAGGTCATTCGACACTCACGCAGGTCATTGATTTCTCCTCACATAGACATACATTCACGATGGTTCTCCTTCCCTGATTTGGTGGGTATAGTTTCTCTTCATGTTTGTGGGTCTGGGTGTGGGAATCCACCTTCACGCAGGTCTTATTCTTCCCCTCACATAGCTGAGATATTATTGTTGGTTTCCCCATGATTTTTGGGTTATTGTGAGTTGTTGTTGAGTCATTTTGGCCATGATAGGTCCAAGAACGAATCTAGATTCATTCTGCTCGGTTTGTGCTATGTATTACCCAGTTTCCATACACGGTTTTTCTCTGTGGTGTGTTTCCTTAAATCCCAGAGCTGTGATTGTGCTGCATTTTGCTGTGTGTGCACAGTCATCAGTCTTCAGACTATTTGGGAGTGGAATGAAGCCTGAGCATGCTTGATAAACCTAGTGTTTGCAAGAGCCTCACAAACAAAGCTTGAGGGTGTCTTTCTTCTCTACATTCCTTGAATAACACTAAAAGGGAATTCATGGCTTGAGGGACTATGCAGCAGAGAAGGGGATGATTCCTTGTGTTGGGTGTGTGGATGTCTTAGAAGTCAAGTTATCTCTAGTGTAGGTGTATTTAGATCTTCAGTGAGCCCACTAGCTTAGCAGTCAGTGTTTCCATCTCCTGATTTCCTGATAAACCCAACTCTGTTGGCTTGGCTATGTATTATTGTGTATCCTTCGCCACGTGTGAGCCTACTAGTTTCCCCTTACTCCTTGTGGAATTATTCCTAGCTCAGGGGTGGCATTGTTTCTAAGAGATTGATGAGCACAATGGCCTATGGTTGGGTGGAACGTTGCAGCGACATAGCTGGTTGTGGGACAAGCTTTCCTGAAGATAAGTATTCTTATGCTTAATTCCTTGCAAATTTGTTTGTTTTATAAATCAATATGAACAAGTTAAATGCTTTGAATATGTTGAATGAAATGTAAATGCTTTCGTTGTATATTGAATGTTTATGCATCTATGTTTTTATTGCATTTCATTTTGTATTGTGTTCATGGGGCTAGATTTCCCAGGTGCTTAGTTAGCATGTTCAGTCATGTCCTCTTCACCAGCCAGAGGGTCGGGGACGTGACATTTTTTAAAATAATTTTGAGAAACTACAAGACTTAAATATTTTTTATTTTTCTAAAAATAATGAGAAAAAAAACTAATGCAAAATGAAAAGTGCCTTTTTTCTTTCTTATTCAAAAAATTGAAAAACTTTATGCAATTAAATGCACTTTAAGCAAGAATTCAAACCATTCAACCAAGAAGGAAGGACCCAACACATTCACAAAAGAAGAATCATACCTAACTTACTCAAAAACACTTGACTTAATAAGCAAAAAGTGAAATGCACATTCCCACAACAACAATACTAAGCTAAAGAAGAACCATTAAAGGAACTTGAGAAATAAGAAAGAAAAGGACAAGCAAAACCCTAACAGTTTGGCCTATACCTATAGGAACTTGCGACTGTCACCAAGACAACCCGCGAACCATTCACGACTGTATATATAGTCAATCCACGAATACAACAAAGCACTCATGACTATATATAAAGTCATTACATGAATACAACAAAGCACTCACGACTGTATATATTAGAAACCTATGAATACAGTCAATTTTTTTCAAAAATAAAAAGAAATGACCACAGGATTTCGAACCTTCAACACTAAAAATTGAGGGTAAAAACCAAGCAAAACACTTACATGATCAAACATAGCAAAACTAGAAAGGAAACCAAAGGAATGGAAGCAAAACAAGTTGGAATCCCTAGTGGAGTTGCCATTTCCATTATTTAGGGAAAGGCCTACCTTATGACCTAGGGTATGGGTTCACTAACTTACCACAATAAAACATGCAGACATTCAACTATTTGAGAATTTGACAGAGAAATAGGGAAGAAAGTAAGTGTACCTTGTTTATGAAGGCGAGTCCTAGCTTTCTTCTTCAATACAAATGCTCCAACAACTTCTAGGGATCTTCACACCTGCCAAAGAGATAGACAACTTCCTGCAACATCTTAGATGTTATATAAGAGATTAATGAAATACTATGATTGCAATAAGACAACAAGATAATTCAGAAATCATAACACATAAGAATACTAGTGCACCAATTGGAAGAAAGTCTCTCTTTATTTATAAGCAATGATGAAAGATTACAACCAGTATCTGATACAAGCCCTCCTTTGCTAGTCAAGGAATTGAGTTCTGCTGCTCCAAATCTCCAAGGGTATTCCTCTAGCATAACATTTCTCTCTGAAGATATCTCTTTGGCCTCAACCCCTACTCTCTATTTATACTTGATGAATGAGAGGAGTTACGCAGGTTGAGATGGTTGAGGAAGTTGGGGACGTTATGATTACGAGCCCAACTATACTTAACTAAAATTGTTTTTATTTTTTATTTTTTGGCTTAGGGTAATCATGACTACTAATACTGGAAGGTCACGAGTCACTCCCGACATTTATAAAGGAAACCCAAGAATGGAAACTATGATCATGTAATTGCAGGTTGTATATATAGGTACCCGCGAATGGATAATGGGTTACAATGTCAATAGTCACAAATGCACCTTAATCTCTTTACAAAACATAGGCAAAATTGGCAGGATGAAGATCCATTAAGGCACATGCACATCTATAGGGTTTTGGCTACTTCAATGCATTTTGTTCTTTTGTGTACCAACACATTGAGTGTCAGTACTCAGACAAAGAAGTGCCATTTTACTAGATAACAACTGCGAATTCCATGTCATGTACCACATAATTATTTTCATGTTCCTTCAACCTTATGGACTCATAACATATGACATGACCCTCTTGAGTCAAAATTCCTCCAAAGAAATCTTTACTTGCATCAGTGCACACTGCAAAATATTTACTTGGATCAACAATTTTTAATATAGTGGTTATTGTCAGCAAATGTTTTAATTATCAAAGCTATCTTAACATTGTTGACTCCATACAAATCAAACACTTTTCTTTTAAAAGGTTGTTATAGAGCCATCTATTCTGGAAAAAATTTCTATAAACCTATGATAATATCCTGTTAACACCATGAAGGATCTAATATCATGTACATCCTTCGGCATTGGCGTTTCTAAAATAGCCTTGAATTTAGCAGGATCATCTGGTACCCCTTTTCCTGAAATGACATGTCCCAAATATTGTACTTATTTTTTATGAAAATCACATTATTATGTTTCGAATATAACTAATGCTCTCTCAAAACTTGCAAATCTTTTCAAAAATGTTCTTTGTGTTCTTCCTCATTCTTTGAATATATTAAAATATCATCACTGAATACTAGCCCAAATATATCCAAAAATTTACTTAGCACATTGTTCATCATATTCATAAATGTTGCAGGGGAATTAGTGAGCCTGAAAGGAATGACCACAAATTCACAATCTCCATATCTTGTTCAAAAATCATTTTTATGGATATCTTCTTCTTTAACCTGTACTTGATGATACCCTGACCTAAGATCAATTTTTGAGAAGATTTTGGCTCCACCAATATGATCAAATATATCATCAATTCGGTATTGGGTATTTGTTTTAGTTCTTTCTTTTTTAAAAACAATACTGGTGCTCCCTAAGGTGACACACTGGGCCGAATATAATTCTTGTCAAGTAACTCTTGTAATCGCATTCTTAGTTCCGTCAGTTCTGGAATACTCATATGATAAGGAGCTCGTGATATAGGTGTTGATCCAAGAATTAAGTCTATAGTAAACTCTAAATCTCTCTTAGGAGGAAATCATGTTATCTCATCAGGAAACACATACTGAAATTTCTCAAGGATAGGGAATTGCTCCAATGTTGTTTTTGGATTTTTAGTTTTAGTTCCCACAATTTTAATGGCATAAAGTTGACATCCCTTCCTAATACACTTTTTGGGTTGTACCGCGGATATTTGTCGCGTATATATAGGTCTATAAATTCCCTTTATATTATGGTACTTTTCTTCATCATCAATACAATCAAAACTTTTATGCAAATAGTTAATAATGGTCTTATGAGATTTTAACCAATCCTTACCGATTAAGATGTCATATGATCCTAAAGGAAGTATATTTAAGTTTATCGTTGAATCCATTTCATTAAAAATCAGTCTACAATCTATTACCAACTCTATAACTTTCCTCTTTACTCCTGTTGCTAACTATACCAACCATGCATTTTTTTGTTTTTCTTCTAGAAGTTTACATTTCCCAACTACCCTTGGTACAATGTAACTTAAACTAGATCCTAATTCAATAAGAATGGAAACATGTGTATTCAAGCTTATACATTCTACTTCCAACATAGTAGATTGATGATCTACTTGCCGGTATTCCAGAGCAACATTAATTCTAGGTATATTCCTCACTATGTCGTTGATTGTAGAAGCTTCTTGCAACATATTAAAGGGAGCCATTTTCCTGTAAGGATTGTGAGGGAGGTTTCTGTACAAATGAGATCCATTACAACCCAAACATTTGATTTCTTTTGTGTTGTTATTTCCTTCGCTATAAAATATCCTACAACTTTTATTCCATTGTTTAGGTTTGAAGCAGACCTGTTATAATTGTCATCTGAGTAACTCTTATTTCCTCTCCTAAGAGGGGAAGGTATAAATCCCTTCCTACGCTGATCCATATTTTCGTTATTTTTGTTTTTCCTAGTCCTACTTAGCTCATATCTTTGTTTAAATAAAAGGTAGCAGAGTTTAGCCTTCCCAATTGCTTCATCCATGGTCTTGAGCATATCAAATTCAATTTTATCCTTATAAGTCAGAGTTAGGAAACTGATAAACTGGTATACTTTTGTTTTCTGGTCTGATTTGGAATTCATTAGTTTAACATTATCCACCTTAAGACTATCTAAGTCATCCTTCAAACTTCTCGTAGTTTCTAACATTTCTGATTTTATTTAGGCATTATTTTTTGCCTCCAATTCGACGTATAAACTTGTATTTTCCAATACCGACATACCTTGAGTCACTGGCTCTTCTTCCATGATTTATTCTGGTTCAGCCACTGGTGATTATGTGTGTAACAAGTATTTTTTTTCTTAATTTATGAAAATCCATAATTTATTATTTAACAAAAGAGATTATATGTTTGAATATACATGTGATGACCCATTAGGTCTGAGTGTTATAACCATGCTTTGATACCATTTGTATAAACCTAAATAACATAATATATATATATATATATATATATATAATATTTAATTAAGTAAAAGATCCTCTCTAGGAGCAACATGACTTAAACTCTCATCTCTTCATCTTTAAGGTGTGGTTCATGGTTAATACGGTATCATTCATGGTACTTATGTCTTTGTTTTTAGTGGATATGATAGAGGGGTTAAACTAGCGACTTACTTAGCATTGTGCTAACCTCATTTCCTTTCAATTTTAGGTCTTCTAAGCATTGGGTTGTAATTTGGTCATTGTATGACCCCCTTCAAATAAATAACTAGAAATAAAAGCTAGTTCTAACCTTACTCGAAAGTTTTGAAATAAAAAAACAAAAACTAACCTTTCAAAGGTTATGATCCCCATAATTTACGTTGATTATCCCGAGGATTATGGTGGGAAACAACTGACATACACTTTACCTATTTTAGACCGTCGTGAGGTTTTTTACTTTACCAAATTACATTTATAGTTTCCTCTGAGACTTTGTTCTGGATGGGAAGTGAGGTTTTAGCATCTCTATGATTGTTGAGTTCCAATGTTTAAACTACGTTGTAGTGGTTGAAATGTTCCAAAATTTCGATGGGAGAACAATTTCAATGGTGATAGAAGCATTCTGGTGGTGTATACTTTCCAATGATGGTTGTAAACTAAAGTTTCTTAATGGAGGTTCAAAGTCTAGAGAATTTCTAGACTACTAAGGTTGAAAGTCTAGAGAATCTTAAAGTTTCTTAATGGATGACTAGGTTTCTTGGCTTACAAAAATAGAAGTGAAATGGAGATCATGATAAAATATCTCAAATGACTAAACAATAGATGTATATGCAACATAATCAAGGATATAAAAGACTGCGAGTATGAAGTTATATAGAGAGTGAAAAGGTTTAGTTCAGATCTATGATAAACATTTGAAAATATTCCTAATAATTCTAGGAATAGATAACATCTATCAAGGAACAAAATCATGAATAAGTGGTTTAAACTAAACATAAACATTTATCATGATAAATATTAAAACAAATACTCACTCATCTCAAATATAATCATTACATGACAATCTTTACAAAAAACTGAAAATGAAATGCATGCTTGAAAGTAAATATGGCAGTATGATCTCCACACCTTTGCCTAATACATTTACATTGTTCACCATTACATCTATATATACAAAAAGTTTTAAAACTGAAGTAGTTTGAGATCCATATTTTATGGATCTAAATAACCAAAAATAGAAAAGATGACTAGTATTTGATCTAGATCGAATGACTGAAAAGCTCAACTTAACACCTAATACTAACAACTATCCAATGGCATAACAACTCTGTTTATCAAGAATATATGGAATGCTTGACCTGACTCTTGAGCTGGAATTATCCACAATTAGTTATAGTTTCCTAGCTAATTCAACTACTATCATTAAACCATCCAATGCTTGAGATATTTTCTGTAGCCGAGAATGCTCTGCTTCCATGGATTGAATTTGATTTGAAGTTCTTTATTTATGTTGATGAGTTATTCATATTGTTGTTGTGTAGCCCTCTTTCTTTGTAAAATTTATTTTTATATTGTTATGAGCTCTTGGTAGTTTGCATCAATTTCTTCCAAATCCTCTCTCAACCTTTTGTTAGAAATCATTAATTTTTCATTTTCCAATCATTCAGATATCTATTTTGTTCTTTAAAGGATTAGAAGGATTTTTTCAATACCTCAACTTCTGATACTAATTTCATTATCTCCAAATGTGCAGGATCTTCATCAATCTTGGAAGGATTCAAACCCATACCAACCTCAAATTCAAACACCTTTTGTTTACCTTTACAAACTTCTTTAATCAAATCCAGTGTATGCATTAATTTTTCTTTAATTTCTGCGAGGGTTTTATCTGCTACGTGATAGATTTTGTTTGCAGCCTGTATATCGTCATCACTAGATAAATATTCTATAACAGTCACAGTGTACTTTTGAAATTTAGGGTTTAAGATAGCCTTCGTGTTCATCCTTAGCTTATTTTTTTATCTTGTCTTTAACCTCCAATTGTTCCCAAGATTATTTGCAATAGGGGATTCATCCTGCTTTGAATTCGATGAAAACTCTTGAATCATAATACTTTCCCCAATATCCCTAGGAGTATCAGGGGCAGTGACTTCTTCTTTTTGGAATTTGATAATCAACTTCCTCTGTACCTCTGTTCTGGAAATATCTGACATAGACATGTTTACAACATCAAATACCTTTTGTGCTTGTTAATTTACTACTTCAACACCTTTATTTTTTGTCTTTTGTACTGTCTTCTTATTTCTTCATCATTGTGCATTTGGGCTTCAGGCTCAAAACCAGAACAGAATATAAAATGTTGCTAATATCTATCAATTTTTTCCAACTTAGTAGTTATCAGAAGCTTAATTAAACCGTGATGAAATACTGAACGACTGCTATGATCAGGTTGGTTTCTTACCCGTGTAGCCATCTTCTCTATACTTTTAAATGGGTAATAGGGCAAGTTTAATATGGATTCTCCATTTGAATGCAACAAAAAACTTAAATGATACCTAAATATAGTTGCGAACTGGCCTTCACAAGCTATATAACGTTGAACAACATTCATAATATCTCTCCATTCAGGCTTAACATTGTTTAAATGAATTCATTTTCCCCAATCTAGCTTCTCGAAATTGAGCAATAGAAACTTGCTTAAGTCAACCTTGAATAGATGCTTCTTAAACAACCTTTCTCCTTCATATGGTAAGCATGTTTCCTCTGCAATTGTAGCCTCATATACCTTAAAGGTTAGGGTTTTCAAATTTACGACAAAATCCTTGTAATTATTTACAAAGACATTTGTTACATGTAGGTTACGACCTCTGAGTTTTGCACAAAAGGAAAACTAGCCTGTGTTTTTCATCATCTCTGCACATCTAGGAAATTCTTCGGCCCACTTGACATTATCTGGCTCTAACCTGCAAATTTTACCATTGATCTTTTTTACCACTGCCATCATGATTCTGTGATTCTGCTAAATCAAATTTCCTGTTCAAAACATGTCT
Organism: Pseudotsuga menziesii; assembly: GCA_001517045.1. Taxonomy (NCBI): domain Eukaryota; kingdom Viridiplantae; phylum Streptophyta; class Pinopsida; order Pinales; family Pinaceae; genus Pseudotsuga; species Pseudotsuga menziesii. Next base: position 132,011 of record LPNX010081817.1, on the reverse strand, counting down.
AAGCAAAATAATATATGCAAAAACATCAATTAGCAAGCATGTACTGTTTAGGTTAGATGGAATGCGAATCTGGGTTCATGCATTTTGATAATATCAAAACCTTCCTGTACCATCCATGCCATAATCAATATACACTCCTTCCTCCAGCACACATTTGGGTTACTATCAATATCATAATGAAGAGGAACTCCTCTCTCAAACATGTGTCCAATACATGACATATCTCCTTAACCAATTTCCAAGTGGAAACAATCCGACAATGCCATCATGTCACTCATTATTCAATGCATTGTCGGTATGTACTATGATTATTAATTCAATACAACCATCTATTTATTAAAATTGAACACTCGAAACCTTCATAATGCACTAAGCATAAATGAAATTGTACCTTATTCATTGAAAATGAGCTTTATTCATTAACGTTGGACTTTATCAAGCTATGTGTCATTTCAATAAATATTTAGAATGTAAAATATTAATGAAAATGAGCCATGTTTATTCTAACAAATAAAACAATGATAAAAAATTTAGGATTAATTAACCCTCCTTTGTCGAAAATAGTCTATTTGGTCATTTTTCCTAACTTAGGGAGTTATTATTACTGTACTAGAGTGTGAGGGACACACATAGAGGTTATGTTCTGTTACCACCTAAGTTGTACTTAGTGGTTTTTTATCAAGTGAGTGTGGTGAACCGGACAAGGGTAACTTGTTCGGACTTCAGAAGACCTTCAGTCTTGCTTTTGGGAAGCTTTGTTGTACTATATCACATGTTCATACCCCATGGGGGAATTGTAATAAATGTTCTAGAATGATAGTGTCTGTAAAAGACTCGGTCTCTTAGAATTTATTTGTCAATCCAATCAGCCCAAGGTGTTTTTTCCCTCGGTTATTATTGGTTGTTGAATAAACGACTGATAATTTCTGAGCTTTCCACTCCATACCTCCAAAGTTGGGGTGGTCGACTTGGCATTTAGGCCTATTGAGGTTATTAGAGTCTATGTGTCAATGTATAAACATTCTAGGCATCATGGTCGAGTCATATGAACATGTCTAAGTCCCCTAGGTATTTTCAACTTTTTTAAATTTTAAATTTTTTCAGTGTTTTTTATTAAAATTTATTTTTTCCAAAACTTAGGCTATTTTTTAATAGTTTAATTGGAAAAATTAGTTTTGTAATAAAAGTGGGCTCGGAAGTCAGATTCAGTCATGTAGGTGCTCATTTTCAAGCTAAGAGCACCCAGTAAACCTATAGACCCACTATTTCCTAGTTTTGAGTGATTTTCCATCACTTAGGCCAGAAATCCCCAAAAAATCATTTATTGATTATTTTAATTAATAAATTGATGAATAATGGAGCAAATCCAAAATCCTAGATCAGTGGATTCTTAGCCGATTTGATTGAAATCAGTCAGATCTGAACCATATTGACTAGATTTGACAAATCCTTGACTGAAGGAGGTGATCTCGACAGATCTAGAGTTGATCTTCAGCATCCTTTATGGGGAGTTGCGCCGTCTCTCTCCTCCATACGTGTGGGCTCTCCTGGAAGCTTTGTGGATTGATGTGTCAGTCTGTGGGTTGATGCGTCAGCTAAATCATCCCCCTGAATGACAGGTAGGCTCAGTTCAGCTTCAGATCAGCATTAATTGACTCTCCTTCAGTTGCAGTGGTTTGTCTCCTTGGGATTTGCGCCCCCCTGGGCTGGATCTCCTATTTTTGTATAAATAAAGCTCAGGTTGCCTCTTCCAAGCTAGTTAGAGTTGGATTGAGGAGCTGTTGCCATTGTAATACTGCTATATTTTGTGAATAAAGAAGCTTTGGAGGCTATACCGTGTAGTGCATGTGTTTTTGTGGATTCCCAGCATCATGTTGCTAATGTGGTAACTGCAATTTCTTTCCAATTTCTGTGCTGCTTTTGTTTTCTAGCTTCAAGGATTCGGTTGAATCAAGTAAGGGTGTAAAATAGGCAAGTTAGATTGCTTGCTCTTGTTTATCCATATTATGTATGCTCAAGAATTTCAATTATATGCTTAAATAAGATTATTTTTGCATGAGCTTTCTTTTTTGTTGCTTTATACATCTATATCCAGATCTCACGAGGTGTTGTGCAGGCTTGTGTTATCTAGTTGCAAGTTCTTGATTGGACGAAGGTGTGGATAAATATTGGTGCCATTCCTTATCCAATAAGCTCAAGAATCTGTCCCTTGGTGCTCCGAAAAAAGGGCCTCCTTTCACCTTGGTTCCATTCAAGCAATGAGCCGACCTTCTCTCCTCTTTTTCTCCTTTCTTTAAAAAATCAATCTTTCGGTTACCTGTTTCTTCCTCTTATGATTAGATCCAGTTCTAAGAATTGAATATATATTGTTAGATCTAGTTCATAAGAGTCTTTCTGCTTATATCTATAATTTCATAAAGAATATCATTTCATAAAGATAGATCTAGGTGCAGGAATTTCCTTTTTCGCAAGTAGCTAAATCATAGATCTAAAGCTTGCTCATAAGGTAGTTTATTTTTTCGTTCTTTAAAGATTTAAATTATGCAATAAAAGTGCATATTTCATTGGATTCCCAAACAGCAATCCAAGATCCCAAGGAAAGCCTGCTTTCCTTGGTTCCTTTTTGCAAAACTAGATTAGCCCCTTTAAACAATTTTTTACTTAGTTTTTTTCGGTAACTAGCGTGGTGACCCAATACACTTTTAAAGTGTTTTTGGGCACATTTTATTTTAATTGCTCTCTATTTTTTATCAGGTTTAACAAAAAAGAGAAGGATATGCTTCCCATTTTCCGATTCTTGGGCGAACCAAAGCTTCCCGGAGGCTTCCCCCACCGCTGTGATTTTAGTTTAGCTTGTTGCAAGCTTGTTGTAAGCCTTTGGACCCCAGATAACAAGGACCAATGTGAATAATTTAGTTTTCTGATATTGTAACCAATAATAATAAAAATAATCATTTCTAGTAGGCTCTTTCGAGCCCACTCCCCATCCCCCCAAGGGGGATCCGCGTCCGTTTCACCTTTTTGCATTTTTTCCCGTTTTTGCTCTAGATTAGTCTTGTTATGCAGGATTGTATAATTTGATAACATTTTTCATTATTCCATATTTTGATTTCAAGAGTAATCATACTACTTACCCCACGACTTCCCGATTGACCCGCAAGGGGAAAGAGATGCGTGGTAGGACTAATTAGAAAACCGGCATTATGTATTTCCGATTCCTTTTTCATCAATTGTTTCGTTAGCTATAATAAAATTAACCCCTCCTTGATTCCTCGATTGAGATCCACTTGGATCGAAAGAGGTTCCTGAAGGGTTTTCTTTTTAACAAGAACTCCTATCTTAAAAGTGACTAAAAATAATGAAGACTCCATTGTGTATGCTCTGTACTTGGTTGTGGTTTGTCCGATCAGTCGAGATGCATCAAAAGCACTTGAGTGAATAGAATAATTAGGATTCACTCTCCCCAAATTGACAAACCATCAGGTGAAAATCCAACACCTTGATCAAACCATTACGGTGGAAAAATACCCAGGAAGTGGGAACTCCTGAAAAGTGACCTCAGGGCACCAATCTCTGTTACACCTTCGGGTGCATTATGAACAACAGCCTCAAAGACTCCATTCAGCCCACATATTCCTTGCGGGTAGCCATGACGGTTTAGTTTTGGACATACTTCAAGTACCCCCTGGGTATATCTGGAGTCCCCTCACCTAAGTTAAATTACTCATCTTCACATTAATTTAAAATTAACCAAGATACAATTGCACAACATTTATTTCAGCACTTGCAAGCACTCTTAAATATTTTCGACTCCATTTTTTGCACTAGTCAACTGTTTATTTCTTTTAATCTATATGCAATTGTGTGTCATTTCATGCTTACTTGTGATTATCTTATCTGGTTATTTGTTGTTTACAATTGTTAAGTCAAAACTGCTAAAAAACATACTTTTTAATACCATCATCATACTAAATAATTTTGCCTTAGTAACTTAATAGGGTCTACCCCCCTTGGATTCTTTAGGAGTTGAGCCTAAACGGAGGAGTCAAGAACAAGGTGATAGTCTTGACTCGAGACTTACCCCCAAGGACACACCAAGTGGCTTGAATATTTATGCCACATGACCCAGGTGTGTGAAAGGCAGCAACACTTTTTGGCGTTGCTGTCGGGGATAAATCTTTTTATTCCTCGAGTACGACTTTTGTTTTCTTCCTTTTTGTTTTTGCTTTGTTTGATGAATGCTTAGAGTAGATCTTTAATTTTCATCTAGAAAATCCACTGACTTTTGTTTAGTTTTTATTTTTTCAAAGAAAAGCAAAAAATATTTTTTGTGAAAAGGTTTATAAATGCTTATTTTTCTTTTTCACATGGCAACTCCATTGAAGGGATAAAACCCTGCTTTCTCATAAATTTGTTGAGTTTTATTATGTGTAGATGAGCCCATGCGAGATATTAAAACCTTTAGATCTCATCACTTGATAGCTCCACCTATTCAGTATAAGGTTTAATGGTTATATCAAATGCATACTATTAATTTTTTATATGGATGAATTAAGGGAGCAGTATGGTGCCCAAATAACCAGACTTTTTCAACCTATCGATTTCTCAAACATCCCAAGTTTTCCTAACTGTTGTGATGGTGTGGAGGATGCATATAAATGGATTCCAGTATTTCATGGAAATTATGGTGATTCAGCCATCTGGCATGTCAAATCTTTCCTTCAGTTGATGGCCGACTCCAATGTGCTTCATGAAGACAATATGATGGAAATGTTTGCTAGTACTTTTTAGGGTGAGGCATGTTGTTGGTTCTATCAGGGACTTCCTAATAAATGTATAACCTCATTTCCAAGCTTCCTTTGGATGTTTTTAGAGCAGTGGCATGATGGTAGGGGTAGTATGAATGGTTTGAAAAAGTTCCTTGAAAAGATCTTTACCTTCTACCTATCTAGGATAGAGTATCACATGGAAACTTATGATGGACCTTTTTCCAAGATACAAAGTATTGAAGACTTGGAATCACTTCTTGAAAATTTAAGTGAAGAGAAGATCCATGATACTCCCATCAAAGAGCATACTAGTATTTATTTAAGAAAGGAAGAAATTAAGCGGTTTTTTAAAGAATATAAGGTATCTCTCATTACACAGCAAGATTCTGAAGATGGGAACATCCATGATAATCATGTTGGAGAGCTTCACAAGGAAGCCATGATTGAACACATTATTGAAGACTCTCCTCCTGTCACCATAACTAAAAACATTGAAGATTTGAGATTTTCTCAAGATTGTTGCAATGCTTGTCCAGAAAGCCCTCATGAGGAAACCATTACAGAGATCGACACTTATGAAGAAGTTTATGATGTGTATGATGATACTCCTCTATGTTCATCACTTAGGGATGAAGTTTTGGAAAGTTTAAATTCTCATAATATCTTTGAAACCAAAACTTTGAAGGATGATTATTATGAGCAGGAGGAGGGTAGTTATATCTTAGGATGTGATACCAGCAAGGAAGACTCTCTCATATCCAACATAGATGGGAGTGATGAATATTGGAATTTCATAGATACTCCAACTTGTGAAAATATTATTGAGAACCCCATCCATTATATGTCTAGCAAGGGGAGTGTCTATTCAAAAATTTGTGGAAGTCCAATCTACGATACATCTGTAGAGGGGAGCATGGATCTAGATACCTAGGAAAATATTAGTATGGAAGAGGAGCATTCAGAATTTTCACGTGATCATTCAAAGTCATATCATGCAGAGCCACACAACTGTATCAGTAATAAAGACATTGAGAAGTAGTGTTGTGAAAAGTCAGATGTGATGCAGTCAGTGGAATATTAGTCTCAGCCATCTTCTTCACATGTAGAGTTTCCTTATGATTTGGAGTAGCTTGGTGCTTATACAATGAGCCATCATTCGGTAAGCCTTGATGATCAGTATGATGATATAGTCAGTCTACCTCATCATGTTGATTGGTATATCAGTCCTATCCAGTCATGGATAGAAGCAGCCTATGTGAGTACATACCAATTTGGGAAGGACTTTAATGAATTTATTCATGCCTATGATTTCCCATCCATCCCAGCCATTCCGAATCATCATGCATGTTTACATTTTCTAATTAAAGTATCGTTACTTTGTTTGGTAACCAAAGACAAGGAAAAAAAAAATTATGTTAATAAAATGCTTAGATTGTTACATTGGATTTCTGATTACACTTAACCCTTTTTATATTATTCTTAGAGTAGGAAAATAAGATCCTTTAAAAAGAGCATTTACCTTCTGCATTTTTGTTTTGTACTTAGCTATAATAAAACATTTTTTCAGTAGTTAGTTACATTTATTTTGTTTAAATAAATCAGCTTGATGATTCATTTGGTTTTTATGAAAAAGCTTGTGCTACTGAGATTTTCTTGTCAAGTTGAGATGTTTTTACAGGGTGTATAAACCAGAGATTCTGTTGTTCTCGTATCCTCTCCTTGCCCTATGACCAAATCGAGCACACATCCCGCAGTTGGAGCCAGAATGTTACCACCTAACTTGTACTTAGTGGTTTTTTATCAAGTGAGCCTGGTGAACCGGACAAGGGTAACTTGTTCGCAATTTAGAAGACCTTCAGTCTTGATTTTGGGAAGCTTTGTTGTACTATATCACATGTTCATACCCCATGGAGGAATTGTAATAAATGTTCTAGCATGATAGTGTCTGTAAAAGACTTGGTCTCTTAGACTTTATTTGTCAATCCGATCAGCCCAAGGTGTTTTTTCCCTTGGTTATTATTGGTTGTTGAATAAACGACTGATAATTTTTGAGTTTTTCACTCCATACCTCCAAAGTTGGGGTGGTCGGCTTGGCATTTAGGCCTATTAAGGTTATTAGAGTCTATGTGTCAAGGTATAAAGATGCTAGGCATCATGGTTGAGTCATATGAACATGTCCAAGTCCCCCTAGGTCTTTTTAACTTTTTTAAATTTTAAAATTTTTTGGTGTTTTTTATTAAAATTTAATTTTTCCAAAACTTAGGCTATTTTTTAATAGTTTAATTGGAAAAATTGGTTTTGTAATAAAAGTGGGCTCGGAAGTCAGATTCAGTCATGTAGGTGCTCATTTTCAAGCTAAGAGCACCCAGTAAACCTATAGACCCACTATTTCCTAGTTCGGAGTGATTTTCCATCACTTAGGTCAGAGAGCCCCAAAAAATCATTTATTGATTATTTTAATTAATAAATTGATGAATAATGCAGCAAATCCAAAATCCTAGATCAGTGGATTCTCAGCCGATTTGATTGAAATCAGTCAGATCTGAACTAGATTGACTGGATCTGACAAATCCTTGACTAAAGGAGGTGATCTGGACAGATCCAGAGTTGATATTCAGCATCCTTTATGGGGAATTGTGCCCTCTCTCTCCTCCATACATGTGGGCTCTCCTGGAAGCTCTGTGGATTGATGTGTCAGTCTCTGGGTTGATGTGTCAACTCAATCAGTCCCACGATTGACAGGTAGTCTCATTTCGGCTTTATATCAGCATTGATTGACTCTCCTTCAGCTACGGTGGTTTGTCTCCTTGGGATTTGCACCCCCCCTGGGTTGGATCTCTTGTTTTTGTATAAATAAAGCTCATGCTGCCTCTTCCAAGCTAGTTAGAGCTGGATTAAGGAGATTTTGCCATTGTAATATTGCTATATTTTGTGAATAGAGAATCTTTGGAGGCTATACCATGTAGTGCATGTGTTTGTGTGGATTCCCAGCATCATGCTGCTAATGTGGTAACTTCAATTTCTTTCCAATTTCTGTGTTGTTTTTGTTTTCTAGCTTCAAGGATTCAGTTGAATCGAGTAAGCGTGTAAACTAGGCAATTTATATTGCTTGCTCTTATTTATCCATATTATGTATGCTCAATAGTTTCAGTTATATGCTTAAATAAGATTATTTTTGCATGAGCTTTCTTTTTTGTTGCTTTATACATCTATATCTAGATCTCACGAGGTGCTGTGTAGGCTTGTGTTATCTAGTTGTAGGTTCCCAATTGGATGAACGTGTGGATAAATATTGACGCCATTCTTTATCCAATAAGATCAAGACTCTGTCCCTCAGCGCTCCACAAAAGGGCCTCCTTTCATCTTGGTTCCATTCAAGCAACGAGTCGACCTTCTCTCATCTTTTTCTCCTTTCTTTAAAAAATCAATCTTCTGGTTACCTGTTTCTTCCTCTTATGATCAGATCCAGTTCTAAGAATTGAATATATATTGTTATATCTAGTTCATAAGATTCTTGCTACTTAGATCTGTAATTTCATAAAGAATATCATTTCATAAAGATAGATCTAGGTGTAGGAATTTCCTTTTTTGCAAGTACCTAAATCATAGATCTAGATCTTGCTCATAAGGTAGTTTATTTTTTCGTTCTTTAAAGATTTAAATTCTGCAAGAAAATTGCATATCTCATTGGCTTCCCAAACAGCAATCCAAGATCCCAAGGAAAACCTGCTTTCCTTGGTTCCTTTTTGCAAAACTAGATTAGCCCCTTTAAACAATTTTTTACTTAGTTTTTTTTCGGTAACTAGCGTGGTGACCCAAAACACTTTTAAAGTGTTTTTGGGCACATTTGATTTTAATTTATCGCTGTTTTTTATCAGGTTTCACAAAAAAGAGAAGGAGATTCTGCCCATTTTCTGACTCTTGGGCGAACCAAAGCTTCCTGGAAGCTTCCCCCACCACTGTGATTTTAGTTTAGCTTGTTACAAGCTTGTTGTAAGCCTTTAGACCCCATATAACAAGGACAAAAGTGAATAATTTATTTTTCTTATATTTTAACCAATAATAATAAAAATAATCATTTCGAGTAGGCTCTTTCGAGCCCACTCCCCATCCCCCCAAGCGGGATCCGCGTCTGTTTCACCTTTTTTGCATTTTTTCCCATTTTTTCTCTATATTAGTATTGTTATGAAGGATTGTATACTTTGATAACATTTTTCATTATTCCATATTTTGATTTCAAGAGTAATCATACTACTTACCCCACAACTTCCCGATTGACCCGCAAGGGGAAAGAGATGCGTGGTAGGACTAATTAGAAAACTGGAATTGTGTATTTCCTATTCCTTTTTCATCAATTGTTTCATTAGATATAATAAAATTAACCCCTCCTTGATTCCCTAATTGAGATCCACTTGGATCTAAAGAGGTTCCTGGAGGGTTTTCTTTTTAACAAGAACACCTATCTTAAAATTGACTAAAAATAATGAAGACTCTAGTGTGTATGCTCTGTACTTGGCTGCGGTTTGTCCGATCAGTCGACCTGCATCAAAAGCACTTGAGTGAATAGAATAATTAGGATTCACTCTCCCCAAATTGACAAACCATCAAGCGAAAATCCAATGCCTCGATCAAACCATTACGGTGGCAAAATACCCAAAGGAAGCGGGAACTCCTGAAAAGTGACCTCGGGGCGCCGATATCTGTTACACCTTCGGGTGCATTATGAACAACAGCCTTAGAGACTCCATTCATCCCACATATTCCTTGTGGGTAGCCATGACGGTTTAGTTTTGGACATACTTCAAGTACCCCATGGGTATATCTGGAGTCTCCTCACCTAAGTTAAATTACTCATCTTCACATTAATTTAAAATTAACCAAGATACAATTGCACAACATTTATTTCAGCACTTGCAAGCACTCTTAAATATTTTTGACTCCATTTTTGGCACTGGTCAACTATTTATTTCTTTTAATCTATATGTGATTGTGTGTCATTTCATTCTTACTTATGATTATCTTATCTGGTTATTTTTTGTTTACAATTGTTAAGTCAAAACTCCTAAAAAACATACTCTTTAATACCATCATCATACTAAATAATTTTTCCTTAGTAACTTAATAGGGTCTACCCCCCTTGGCTTCGTTAGGAGTTGAGCCTAAACGGAGGAGTCAAGAACAAGGTGACAACCTTGACTCGAGACTTTCCCCCAAGGACACACCGAGTGGCTTGAAGATTTCTGCGATGTGACCTAGGTGTGTGAAAGGCAAAAACATGTTCCACTTACTGCATATGCATGCATGAGTTCATGCTCCTTTGGGACCAATCCCTACATTATAGGAGCCCACTCTAAGTGCCACGAACAACCTCCATCAGTTGGTTGTGGTAGGTAAGAAATTATGCTAAGTCAACCTCCAATTACAATCAGTTAGATCACTTTCAGTTAGCCTAGCGCCAGTTTTGCATGCATGCAGGGAGAGTGGCGCCTTTATCCCACCTACCTCATTAGTTAATTGATTGTAGATTGATTTAGACATCCAATGTTAGACTAGTGACCTCCATTAGTGATTTAGGCACATTGAATTAGCTAATCAGTCATTTAGAACTGATAGATTTTAATCCTATATTTAGAATTTGAATTCTATTTATTGTATAATCGTTGTATTATTGATTAATGAATAAAGATTAATGTTGTGATTACTAAGCAATTGTTGTCTGATTTATCTGAAATTTGTGGCATGAATTTCATGTTCAGTGTACATTCTCTTTGATTATTCCACTGCATAATTACCCTTCCTAATTTATCTCATTTTCCTGTACATCAATGGTTCACAAATTTAACATGGTATCAGATCCTTGTTCAGGCTAGCATAAAACCTTGTCCTACCTCCATTGTGCACCAAAAGAGGCTGAGTTTCCACATAATTCCTGCAATCTTTGCCTTGCTAACTATGGATTATGTCTAGATAAGTCTCTGCATGTGTGATAGACTCTGAAAAAGTGCACATGTAGTGGTGGAAAGGCTTGAACTGACATATCATTGCAAATTTGTTTATTTTACAATGATATTTTGCAGGTACAAATTCAATATGGATTCGAGATTATCGGTTCATCTTCTTATTCCACCCACAAGATATTCAAAGTGGAAATTGAAGATGATTTCATCTCTAAAGAGACAAGGTATCTATGAGGTATCTATTGGACTTAGTAAAGAGTCTTATGAAGATGAGAATGACTGGCTAAATGATGGTGATAGAGCTTTTGGGACAATATGTCTGGCATTTTCTCCAAGCTTCGACTACCTTATTGATTCTACTGAATACCCAAAGGACCTCTGGACAGAATTGGATAGAACCCTTGGAAAGAACAATGAGGATCATTCTAGGAATTTGGAGAGCACAACCAACACCACAAGAGTTATTTCTTCAAAAGAATCAGCCTCTATTCTCTTTGATGAAGTTGTTCAAGATGAAGAAGAAGCAAAATCTTCAACACAGTCAATTCGAATTGAAGAAAGTCTCCTTGGAGTGACTACTTCTCCTGTCGCTCCAGAAGTTTACGAGATATTTGATATCTCATATTCTCATATAGCTGATTTGGAAGAAGACATTTGAATCTCTGTTATTGAAGGAAAACTCTTCTTCCATTCGACTCAAGAATTCTCAAGTGATTCTTCTATTTTAAATTTTGTGCAAAGTTTGCTAGTGATTGCTTCAGAAAATGAAGAGGAATTTGATTTCTCTATCTCTATTGTTGTTGTTGGTGTGCAAAAAAATAATAATTTGGATGTTTTGGAAGAAATATCATAATTTAGGAGTGATCCATTCACTCTCATTGCTCTAGAGCTTCCAACAAATTCCTACATGATTTCTTACACCAATACTCAAAGTTTTATTGAAGAAGGAGAAAATTGTGCATCTACCATCTCAGTGAAGCACTTGGAAACTTTGTTCCACACACTTGGATATGATATTACCTTATTTGGTTCAAATTTTAAGTTTCAAGAGAATCCAGTCATGCTTTTAGCTGTTATCTTTAATTTTGGTGTGAAAAATCAAGTACCTCAAGTCTCTTTCAAAATTGTTGTTGGGGATTCAATGTTAGTTTTCTCTCGTGAGTTTTCTGATATTAGATTTTTTGAATCATAGGACATTTTAGAAGATATATTAGATTATGTATCTCAATCATTCTCTCTCCATGGTCCTAGGACTTCCTTACCTTTCTACTTGATCACATGCTCATCTCCTAACAATACTAGTAAATACAGAGAGCACTTGGAACATTTGTTCCACACTCCTGGATCTAATATGACCTTATTTGGTTTGAATTTTAACTTTCAAGAGAATCCAGTCATGCTTGTAGTTGTTCTCATCAATTTTGGTATGAAAAATCAAGTACCTCAAGTCTTTTTCAAAATTGTTGTTGGGGCTTCGATGTTAGTTTTCTCTCATGACTTTGTCAATATTAGATTTTGTGAATAATTGGATATTTTAGAAGCTATGTCAAATTATGGATCTCAAGCATTTTCTCTCCATGGTCCCGGGACTTCTCTACCTTTCTACTTTATCACATGGTCATGTCCTCACAATACTAGTAAAGACATAGACATTGTGCATTGGCATGGACACTTGCTCCTAACAATCATAGTTGATTTTATCTCATATGGTTCGATGTTCAAGGCTGAAACATATAATTTTCTTGGGTTTGCCTCAAATGGTTCAAATTCTCAAGAACTTTTTCTCTCTCATCAGTTGATCTCAGTTCCTCTACATGGGTCCAATTTTCATCTTGCAGATGTCTATGTTCCTGATTTAGTTGAGCATATTCCTTTGCTTCCAAAGAGGAAAACTCCTCGAGACATAATCATTAAGTGTTGAGAGATTCACATGCATAGCCCCTAGATGCCGATGCATAGAAGAACCAATATTCTGCATTACTGCTCAACAGAGTTGCTGATTGCTGCAAAATTTCCTGATTCCTGCTTAGTTTGAAGGGGGGGGGGGGGGGGGGGGTTCCCATGAGGTTTTCCCCTTTTTACTTATTTTATTAAGAAATATTTTATTTCATTTAGATTGTATGGGTGACTCTTGGCCTAGCTTCCAGGGCCCAAGTTGTCCAAAGTTAGGATTAAGGGGGGGGGGGGTTAGGATTAATTAATCCTCCTTTGTCCAAAATAGTTTATTTGGTCATTTTTCCTAACTTAGGGAGTTATTATTATTGTATTAGAGTGTGGCGGACACACATAGAGGTTATATGAAACTTAATTCATGTGCATGCATGAGTTCATGTGCCTTTAAGACCAATCCCTACATTATAGGATCCCACTATAAGTGCCACAAGCAACCTCTATCAGTTGGTTGTGGTAGGTAAGCAATAATGCTGAGTCAACCTCCAGTTACAATAAGTTAGATTACTTTCAGTTAGCCTAGTGCTAGTTTTGCATGCATGTAGGGAGAGTGGTGCCTTTTTCCCACATATCTCATCAATTAACTGATTATAGATTGATTTAGACATCCAGAATTAGAATAGTGAGCTCCAACAGTGATTTAGACACAGTGAGTTAGCTAATTAGTTAGTTTGAACTGATAAGTTTGAATCCTATATTTAGCATTCAAATTCTATTTATTGTATAATCATTGTATTATTTATTAATGAATGAAGATTAATGTTCTGATTATCTGAGCAATTCTTGTCCGATTTATTTGCAATTTGTGGCATGAATTTCCTATTCAGTGTACATTGTCTTTGATTATTCCACTGCATAATTTGTTCCTACAACTTTCATATTTTCATGTATATCAATGGTTCAAAAATTTAACAAAAATAAAACTTTAAAGAACCTAACAACTAATTTTAAAGGGTCCTAATGTAAAACTAAGGTAGAACTAAGAAAATAGACTTCTAGGAAAAATATCTAAGGTAGGACTAAGATACAAATCTAGAGATAACATCTGGTTCCGATTGGGGATAAATCTCTCCTTGTGAGGCTTTAAGAACACATTGACCATGTGCCTTCAGAAAACCTACTAGAATCATACCTCTGAAATCAAACTGCATTATTGGGTTGAAGTCTTATATACAAAAATTGTAATGATATATACAATGAATATGAATGCCTCAGTTCAGTATGTGTGAAAGTGTTTCAAGAATGACCCATTTACTCAGCCTACAACTTCATCACCATCCATATTTTGTAATACAAAAGTGTTATTTCCCAACATCTTGATTATTATAAACAGTCCCAGCCATAAATTATCAAATTTTCGATGCTTACCTTTTTCATCATTTCGTGCATCCCATCTAAGAACTGCATCACCAACTGAGAGTGTCTTTTTTTAAAAATTTATTAAGCTTTCCTTTCCCTTATTTTTGTAAGTTTCAAATTTTTCCATTATTGTTTCTCTTTCTTCATGTAACTTGACTATCTTAAACTTCCTTCTTTTCATTTCATCTCATTCTTCTTCTACATCTTGCAAAAACGTGATTACTAGAAAACTTAATTGGATAGGAAATATTGCATCAATTCCATAAACAAGTTGAAAATATGATGTTCCAATGGATTTATTTATAGTTACCCTATCTTCCCAAAGAGCATATTTTAATTCAATGTCCTAAGTCCTTTTTTTTTGAATAACATCTTTTTTATAATATTCATAATACTCTTATTAGTAGATTCTGCTAATCCATTCCCATGAGGGTAATAAGGTGTGGAATTTTTTAATATGATGTTATTTTCTTCACAAACATTTATCATATTCTTGGACTTAAAGGCCAGAGAATTATCAGTTACTAACTTCCTTGGAAAACCAAATCTTCTCAGAATATTATCTTGAAGAAAACTGATGATAACTTTATATGTTGATCTTCTTGTAAGAATTGCTTCCACCCACTTTCTAAAGAAATCCGTGGCAGTTAAAATCCATTTATGCTAACCACTAGAAGCATGATTAATTTCTCCTATAAAGTCTAAACCCCATTGTTGAAATGGAGCATTTACTATAATTGGTTTTAAGGGTAAGGACTGCAACTTGTGTTTACCTACAAATTTATGACAATCAATGCAAGATTTGATTTGGAGATACACATCTATAAAAATAGTGGGCCAATAGTAACCAACCCTTAAAAACTTAAATGTAGTTGCTTTCCAATATTTATGTCCCCCACATGCACCCCCATGTAATTTTGTAGTAACAACCTCAACCTCTGATTTAGCCAAACATTTAAGAAATATACTTCTAAGATCTTTCCAATATAAAACTTGATCGACTAAAACATATTTCAAAGATTTAAGTCTTAATGATCTATATTCACTCTTATTTAAATCAGGAGGACATTGTAAATGCAACAGAAAATAAGCAATTTTCTCATACCATGGAGAATCAAGATACATGTTATAAATTTGTTCTTTATCACGATATGTTGAGGAATCATGTACTGATTTTTCAGCCACCAGATGAATATATAAAACTTGAAAATTTGATTCTCCCAAAAATTTTGCTAGACCTTGTCCCTTTACCAATTTGGTAGGCTTAATATTGTTATACCAAAATCCTATCACCATCATGTGATAAGACCTTTGACATACCTACTTGCCCTGAATCCCAGCTTCTGGAGTGAAGACTAAATGGTTTCTTATCAGTCTGTCATACAAATTCCTAGCACCGCTCATGTCCCTTTGTCCAGGAGTGGTACCCCTGTTCGCACCGCTTTTCATCGGTTGTCCACAAGCGGTGCCACTGCTTGTTACCCTTGGTCCATAGGCGGTTATTACCAGAACCGCTCTGTCATAGAAGGAGAAGAACGATACCCTGGGTAAAAGGGGGAAAAGAGAAGCTTCTCGAGGCTTCTAAATGACAAGCCTCAAGATATCCCTTATCCCTACTTCTATGGGTTTGTTGAGATCGAGATCCCTCATCCTAGGATCTTAGAGGTGACCTCACCCACTAATTTCTCAATCGTTTCTATCCATTAAATCCCTATAAATATGAGCTCATAGCCATGGTTGAGGGGAGGACATTGAAGGTATTGTTATGCTGTTGGACTGATTCTTGGCCCAAGATCATTTGGAGACAGCATAGAGAGCTAGAGTCATAGATTTTGGGGATGAAGAGCTGGTTTCATGGAGATGCATGTCAACACTAAGGCTTGGTTGTAAACTTCTTCATATTTCTAATGCAAGTTGATTTTTTGTCCCATATATATTGTTGATGTTTGATTTCAAATATATATTTCTAGATTCCTTAGTCACTAGCATAGATTAGTAGGTTGTATTCTAGTTGCTTTGATCTGTTTCATGTTGAACTCTTTTGTAGGTACACAGGTGAACTATCGAAGCCTTGTATTCCAGATATCCACAACATCTAGGGAGAGTTATCAACCTCTGTGATCTATTTGTTCTGGATCTGAACCATTTAGACCAGCAGAACACCTTGCTGTCTGCAGGAGGTGAAATATTTCGATCAACAAATCTGGTGACTCTGCTGGGGAGTAGTTGCATTCAATTGTTCTGATCGTCCTCAATTTGCAACTCTTGTCCAAATCTAGGATCCATTTTCTTCAACTCTTTTCAGTCAGATCTACTTTCTAATTTGTATTATTTGGGTTTGAAATTTCAAGATCTGTTCAGATCTGAGTCATTTCAGGTTTTTATGCTCTATTACCATATTCAATTCGACAGTATTTACCTTGATCTAGTCTTTTTTTATCTGATCCATCGTTCTCTTTCTTGTTTTGGCCATCTACAGGGAACCACGGCAATGCTTTGTACGAGGAGCGGTGCCACCGCCTGAACACAGTGGATAGTAAGCGGTGCCACTGCCTGTATCTGGTTAGCGAGGAGCGGTGCTGCTTTGGAAACACTCTTACAACACCTACGAAGCACGGTACCAGGTCATCATTAGTCCAAAACTCTTTTTCCTCATTTTTCTCTGTAAAAATTTGGAATTTTGATTGTGTTGCAATTGCAACTGTTTTCCCAAATTTTCAAAATTTTGGACCCTCCTTTTAATTTGTATCTTGCCTAGAATCATTTGGATCCATCAACTCTATTTTTTTTTCCCTCTGCTACAAGTTTAGACTGTTTTTAGGTTAACTCTCTTCATTCTTTTCGGAAAATTGCTTATGTCTGAAACTGCTTTGGGTTCTAGAATTTGGAGTTTGGTTTTAAATATTGCCCTTTGATCTGTGATTTCTTTGTTTGTTCTTGGAAGCCTATTTCTCATTTTCACCATTGTTTTGGAGGTGAAACAAACTTTCATCGCTGCCTAGCCAAAAGTAACATTTTTAGTTTGATTGTTCGAAGGCCATTTAAGCAACGCATTGGAGCCATATTTCCTTATGGAGAATCCATTGTGGAAGCTGAACGATGAGTGTTCTGCCGAATAGTCTTGACTTCTTCGATGTCGTGTTGTTATTGTTTTGAATTTTTTTGCATTATCAGAGGTTGTTCGAATTTTGAGTCGGGGTTTTTTGATATTTCTGAAGCCGTTGTTTTGGAAGTGAGACAAGCTTTTTGGACCGCTACACGACCTTAAGTTTTCTGAACACTTAACATTTTCACAATGTTTCTGCGCCGTAGCGAAAATTTTATGACTTTGATCGAAGGTTGTAGTCTGATTGTTTTTCTCCATTGTGGCTCCCGAGCGAACTAAGTGTCTACCATCTAACTGCTCCGCTCACCAATGCTTTGTCTAGGTTTCGCTGTTTCATCTTTTGGCCGCAGGG
>LPNX010081817.1:67407-109764 GCA_001517045.1 Pseudotsuga menziesii | reverse complement strand
ATATATATATATATGGTGGACTGGACCGCAACCAGTAAAACCTTTTTATTTTTGTTACCTGACCTACGGTAGTGGGACCGCAAACCGGACGGATTCCCTACATCAAACAGTCACAGGCTAGTTGGGAACGTTGACTGGGGAGAATCCCTTACTGTTGTTGCCTACGAATTTCTAGGCCTCAATAGATTGCTTTCAGTTTTGTTATCAACCTTGTGTTATTGAATCTGATGTGTGTGGCTTGCTTCTTTGATGGTTTAAGATTGATTTTGAGTGGAATTTCAAAAATTTGTTTAGTCTTTTTTATTGTTCATCCACTTCTTGCTCGTTGGTTGTGCTTAAAGAAGGATCTCTTGTTTTCTGAAAGTTAGGGTGCTTATTGAACTCTCTTTTCGTCGCATATACTGAAAGAAGAACACTAGATTAGCTTCTAGATTTCATTTCTTGCTTGCATAGTAAACTTCTTTTTCTTCCCTTCAAAAAAGAAAAGTTTTGCTTGAGATTAGGACATCATATTTGAGCGTTGGATTTGGGTTTTCTGATTGGCTTCATAAGCTTTCAGGACCTTTACGATCTTTCGTTTCTCATGCATATAGGACTATCTCGATCAAAATATAAAAAAAATGGTAGTTTTAAGTTAGATTTGCTTGTGTTTTTAAGAAATTTGAAAAGTTAGAGTGCATTGGCATATAGGCATGCTTGGTGTTGTTCTTTTAGGAAAAGAGATTCTCACCCTTCCCATTTGCTTTTGGAAAGAATAATTTGGTTTGTAGAAGTATTTGCTTGCCTTTGATTTGATGTTCATGACTGTTGATTGGAATTATTTTTGGTTTTGAAACAAAAAGAAAAACACTCTCTTCCCTCCCATAAGTAGGTGTATTGAACGGTAAAGTGAATATTTGCACAAGCATATTGCATGGTTTTACTTTTCTGTCAGAACATCATGCATTCACCTAACCATACAAGTTAAAATTAACAGTATTTGTAGGTTGAAATTTACGTAGTAACTTGAGTGATAAGTTAGAGACGTGTTCAGGCATCGTAAAACGTAGGAGCTATCGTTATTTGTCAGCATTACATTCTGGGACTCGTGCGGTTCTTCCACGTACCGTTGGTATATCGAATGGCCTTTCATGTACCCTTGAGGTATACAGAAAGGTACTTCACGTACTCGATTGTATATCGAAAGGCCCCTTGTGCACGGTTATGCATTAGACATCACTACTACCGGTTCGAGTTCCCACATACCTTGAGTATATCGGGAGACCTCACTAGGGTACCTTATCTATATGAGAAAAGCCCTTGCTCGTCTTGTTTGGAGCCATACACCGAAAACAGCATTCAGGGAGATTACTAAGCACATACCCTCAAGGTATATCGCGAGTGGCACCAGCTTGACAATCCTAGTGAGAGACTTGACTTTTGAACTCCTCCTATCATTTTAAGTCTACTTGTTTTGACCTATAGTTTGAGTAGGGAAGTATTTTGGTGTGTTTTTTTCTAGATTTTCAAACCCTAGGTTAGATAGGAACTGTACACACTGGATGAGTTAAGACAGTCCAGGAAAGTACAGGGCTTGCCACCCAATTTTACTTATGTTTCAGAAGAAAATCCAATGGAAGATATCGGCCAAGGAGCTGCTACCACCTCCCAAGTGGGAGATAATGTGGTGGTGGAAAGTGGAGTACCATATTCTTCACACTCGCCCCCTTTGGTCAAACATCCTTCCCAGGAAGATTCATCGCTCCATCCTCCCGTGGAAGGTCATGTTGATGATACCCGTCCAGACTTTGGTCCTAATGCTCCCTTTTGGGAGACACCTATTGGATAGGCCATTGCCTCATTTGGCACCCGTGTAAGTTCACCTGGAGTGAAGAAGAACGCAGGAAATACCGTGCTTCTATCCTCCGTGCACAGGAGGTAGAAAAGCATATTGACAACCTATTAGGCTCTTCACCAGTTTGTTCCACATTCCTTCCTGTGGGATATCGTTCACTAGCCGATTCTATGAGACCCATTGAATCAATTATAGATCATCCATTAACAACCCACAACCCAGGTCAAATTTCCACCCCTCTCACCTCTTATGTTATGTCTGTTTTGAATCCTCCTAGGTCTTTTGCATCTGGGGCCCAACCTTCAATTCCTATTTCTTCAGTACCTTTGAATGCCGAGGGGCCACCCCCAGCATGACCTACGTTATCCGAGACCATAGTTGTACCTATTCAAGAGAAAACCTCTAACATAGAAACATCTACAGTTTTTGTCCCTCCCACCCACACTAATGTGGTAAATCCCCCATCTAGTTCAGGTCAGCCCTTGGGGGCACAACCTATTTCCATTCAATCTTCTAGTGGTTATGGTTATCAAATACCTATAGGTAATCATCCATCTAATCCTACTGGAATTCCATTCCCTACCAACACTTTTACGCCATGGGGGAAACCCAACTGGTCTTACATGCCAACCATGGGAGGGATACCCATATATACTGCGGGAGGTGCGGGAGGACCACCTTATGGAGGTCCTCCCCCTGGGGAGACTTAATGGTCCTGGAGGTCCTGGCAGTCCTCCTCATGCTATTGGTGGTCCTAGTGATCCTAGGGAACCTCGTGGCTTTCCTCCTTATGGATTAGGAGGGTCTGGTGGCCCTCCACCTAGTGGTTCTGGTGGCTCTGGTGGTTTCCCACCTCCTGGAGGTTCCGAAGGGTCTAGTGGTCTGCCTCCTAGTGGACCTGGTGGTCCTGGTGGTCCCAGTGGTCCTGGCAGTCCCAATGGCTCTGGAGGTCCTCCTCCTAGAGGCCTTGGTGGTCCTAGCGTTCCTAATTCCGTAAATCAACCTCGCATGGGAAGATTTCCTGGTAGTTCTTCCTCACAGCAACCTGTTTATCACTCTACCTATGGCCCTACTGGTAATTACATGCCATATCAATATTACCAGTATGTGCAGCCCAATAGACAGTTACCGTTCCTTGCAACTTTGGACTTGCCTGATTTCTCCAAGTTGGTTAATGATCCCATTCGACACAATCCCTCGTGGCCCCCCATTTCGGTAAAATTACCATCGGATATTCCAAAATTCGATGGGAAGCAATTTGAAGATCCACAAAACCATGTTATGACTTTTCATTTGTGGTGTTCCTAGAACTCTCTCATGGATGATTCCGTTCGGTTACGACTCTTTCAACAAACTTTGACTGGTATGGCCGCGAAGTGGTATATTGAACTCCCACAACATTCGTTTGTGGATTTTGGCTCGTTGGAAATTGTATTTCTTACACACTTTCATCTCCCTATTCATTATGAAACATGCACTGATCTTTTAACTTCTCTGCGATAGAAAACCTCCACCCACATTTCTGACCATATTCATGAGTGGAGAAGGTAGAGAAGGCTTATTAAGGCCCCTATTCTAGATCAGTTGTTAGCTGATTGGTTCACTAAGTCCTTGTTGCCTCCTATTTCCTGAGATGTGGCCATGGGTGGTTCCATTACCGAAGAACAGGCTATTAGTCAGGCTCAGTACCTAGACTTGGTTTATTCCCAGTCTGGGACTCTTTATGACCTGATTCCTCAAGCTCCTCACCCCAGCACTGACCCTGCCAAGCCATCAACAGAAGTACCTATTGACGGGATTATTGGTTCAATCCAGTCCCCATCCACAGTGAAACCTGCCAAGCAAACCCAACCTACTACTCCTTCGACTCCCAAGGTTTCTGTTGAGGTCAATTCTATTCAAAGTACTCAAACCTCGGGAAATAAAAAGAAAGGTAAAAATAAAAATAAAAAACCTGGAAACCAGCAGGAGACCCCACAATCAACCCATAATGACAACAACACAGGGAAAAGGAAGGCTAAATACCCTTGTCTGTTATGTGGTGGTGACCACTTCTCAAAGGAGTGTCCCCGTCGGGACAAGATCTCCCAGTTTTTGAAGTCTAACCCCGCACTTGCAGTACTTACGAATCCTTTTCCATCTCAACAACAATTGGTAAACCACATGTCGAACCAGGGTAACTCTAGTTCATCGAAGGAAATTCATATGATGTCCTCAGATACCATCCATTTGCAAACTCAAAGCCAGAATTATGATAAACCCGCAGATAAGCAAGATGATCAATCTTCTTTAGGGAAAGCTCCCTCTACTAGTTCTCTAGAATCCTTGTCTACTGCTCCCTTGTCTATCGAGAAGCCTACTCTTGACATGATTTTGCGCCCACCAAAGAGTACTCTTTGGAAGGCTGTCTTTAATCCCAATGCCTGAGCTGCTCAATTCTATAATGTAATTGAAGATATCGCTCAGGCACCTTGTGCGATGGCTACCTTAGAGGTACTCCAAAGTTGCCCTACATAGCGCAAAAACTTGTTGACTACATTAGGAGCTGTAGACCCGAATAACACTAACTTGATTCACTTCAATGTTGAGAACTATAAACCTAGATTACCGCATAAACTTGATTTTTGGATCATTATGAAAGTAGTGGGAAAGAAAGTCTTTCGAATGGTACTAGATGAAGGAGCTTCGACCTCGGTGTTATCTCTGACTTGTTGGAAAGCTCTTGGCTTTCCCAAGCTTGTTACATCACCTACGACCCTTAAATCCTTTGATGGATGGGGTTTCCAACCCCATGGCCTCATATCAGCCCTCGCGGTTGAGCTGGGGGGAAAAACCATTTCCATCCAAGTAGAAGTGGTATATTCCCCTTTAGATTATAACCTCCTTTTAGGAAGGAATTGGTTCTATGCCATGAATGTTGTTGCTTCAACAGTATTTCGAACAGTCCAATTGCTGCATCTCGAGAGGATTGTTACCATTGACCAGCTTGATTTCTATATGCCGGATGTTACTACCTCCATGGCTAATAACATCCCCATGTTAGGTCAGTCCCCTCCTCCTTACCAGTCGATTGGGGTAGGTATGTTGAAGGATTCATCCCTTATGGGGATTTTTCCCTCTACTCCTCCTAGCATGGATACCGTGACAGTACATATGATCGCTTCATTTGATATTGTGCCCCCGGGCACAAATGTTGTTGAGTCCACCTCGTTGAGCTCGCATGAAGCTATGTATGACACCATTCAAACTTTCTCCAACGATCACACTAATGACATTCATTTAGTGGCTTTAGATCCTTACCATTTACCGTACTGGTTAGAACCTTCTCTTCTGGTTCTAGACTATCTCTCTGAGACTTTTCCTTCCGACGAGTCCATTATAGAGATCATGAATACGAATGAGCCCATTTGGGAGGATCCCCATCATACATCCATGTTCCTCCTCAATACCAGTTTGGGCAGCCATGATTTTGCATCAGGGATAATTTTAGGGGCGAAATTTAGCCCAGTGGGCTATTTTTCCATGTTTTTCTCCCAAAAAAGATTCGCCATTTTGCAGTTTTTGAAGCCTTTTTTCGCCCAATTTTGATGGGGTAAACTTTTTTCACCCTAAAAATCGCCAAATTAGTATATAAATGATATAAAAACCTTGGAAATTAAAAATATTTTTTGAAAAATACCACCAATCATTTTATAATTGGCATTTTAAGAATTGGTAATATTCACCAACATTTATACACTTTTAAATAAGTATGGTTCCTTAAAATCATCCTTGTTTTGCATCCTTGTTTCCTACTGATATTGTCAACGTTCCGCAAAGTTCTATATTGTTACAAGATATAGATTCTGAAGGAAACCTTTGCAACATTACTCAGATGAACCCAATTGACATATCACCCAAGCCTGATGTTATTGAGCATGTTCATGCTGGGTAGAACTGCTCCACAGATGAATCTGAAGCATATAAGACACTCTTTAAGGAATTTCGTGATATTTTTTCCTGGTCCTCTGAAGAGATGTTGGGGATCAACCCTTCCATTGTAGTCCACGAGATTAAAACTTATCCCACGGCTAAACCTGTCAGGCAGAAACTTAGGCAAGTCCATCCTAGGAAGGCCATAGCTATAAAAGATGAGATTGAGAAACTTATGAAAGCTGGTTTTATTTATCCTATCCCTCTGATGGAATGGATATCGAACGTTGTCCCTGTCAATAAAAAGCAGGGCACCATTAGAGTCTGCATCGAATTTAGGGATTTAAATAAATCTTGTCCCAAGGACAACTTTCCTACCCTGCACATTGATCAGATTATCGACAACTGTGCTGGAAGTGTCATCTTTTCATTCATGGATGGCTTCTTCAGCTACAATCAGATTGAGATATTTCCTGCTGATCAGCATAAGACGACATTCATTTTCTCATGGGAAACCTTTGCATATAAGAAGTTACCTTTTGGCTTGAAAAATGATGGAGCCACGTTCCAGCGTGCGATGTCCTATGCATTTCACAACATTAAACATATTGTTGAACCATACCTTGACAACCTCCCTACTCATTCCCAGCGACGAGAGGACCATCCTGGTCATCTTAGAGACATATTCCTGAGATGCCTTCATTATAGTATATGGCTCAATCCGCCTAAACGTGTTTTTGGTGTTGAGATGGGACGTCTGCTTGGATTTGTGGTATCCAAATATGGCATCCAGATCGATCCTTTGAAGATTTCCGCTATCATTAATCTACCAGCCCCAACCAACATCCTTGAACTCCAAAGTTTGCTGGGGAAGGCAAACTTTCTCTGTCGTTTTGTGTGCAATTTCATTGAGAAAATGCACGATTATATGCGTCTCCTCAAGAAGAACACTCCATTCTTCTGGGATGACCAGGCCCAATGCGCCTTTGATAGTCTTAAGCATGCTCTGAATCATTCACTCGTGATACACCCCCTGGACTATTCAAAGGATTTTCTCTTGTATATTGCTTCCTCCGCTACTACCATCGTCATGGTTTTAGTGCAGGACAATCTCCATGGTCAGGAGCATGTGATTTATTACGCCAGTAAGAATCTTATTGATTCTGAAACCCGTTATTCACATGTGGAGAAGCTAGCTTTGGCCACGGTCATTACTGTGCAAAAATTTCATCACTACATTCTGTTTCACACTACCACCCTATTGGCAGACCAGAACCCGATGTACTACATTCTGACTCGTCAGGTACTCCGGGGCAAGTACTCTTGTTGGATCGTCATCCTTTAGGAGTCCAATCTCGAGTTTTCCAAGGCTACATCAAAGAAATCCTTGGTTTTTATCGAGCTTATATGTAACCTTCCCTGTGCTACCATGGAATATGAGCCCAGCTATTCATTTCCAGATGAATTCCTGTTCCTAATTAGCACTATTGATCCTTGGTATGGATATTTGTTGATTTATCTCTAGACCCAGCATTTTTAGCCACATCTATCTCACGATGATCGTCGCCACATCCATCACTACACGAAGTACTACCTTATCTTAAATGATACCTTGTATAGACATGGGATTGACTCCATTCTTCGGCGATGCCTCACTCATGAGGAGGCTGAACACATGCTAAATGGTTGCCACTCTAGAGCATGTGGTGGTCACTTATCTGAGATGGCTACAGCCCAGAAAATCCTTCGCGCAGGATATTTCTGGACTTCTGTCTTCAAATACTGTCATGAGTCTGTTAGGAAATGCCCACCATGCCAACATTTTTATCCCAAAAAGTGCACCCATCCTACTCTGCTTCACCCTGTCATTGTCGTTGGCCCTTTTTCCAAATGGGGGATTGACTTCATGCATTGTAAACCTACCTCGGCTGGGGGGCATGGTTACATCATCGTAGCCATGGATTATTTTACAAAATGGGTTGAGGCCATGCATGCATATGCAGACGATGGTAAGACTGTCGCTCTCTTCTTGTTCAATCATATCATAGATAGATTTGGAGTTCTGCAGTCCATTGTCATTGATCATGGATCTCATTTCCATAATCAAATGATGGAGGAATTGAGTGCTAAGCTAGGTTTTCACCATGAAAACTCTACGTCGTATTATCCGCAAGCTAATGGTCAGGTAGAGGCCATTAACAAGGTTTTGAAAACTATGCTTCGTCGGATGGTTGGAGATCACAAATCCAATTGGCATCTCATTCTTTTTTCCGCTCTTTGGGCTTATCGGACTTCCGTGAAAACAGCTACTGGTTTCACGACATTCCAGCTTGTCCATGGACTTGAAGCTGTCTTGCCGATCCAATGTCAGATTCCATCTTTACAACTTGCCGTCGAACTTCTCCCAGACACTTCCACAGAGGAAGCGATATTTTTGTACTTAAATAACCTTGATGAAACTCATAGAGATGCTACCTTAGCTAATGAGGCACATAAGAAATGTGTCAAGGCACAGTACGATAAATCCATCCAGCCTCGTGTTTTCAACGAGGGTGAATTAGTTTTGACTTATGATCAGAGATATGACAAGCTAGGCAAGGGTAATTTCGAGTCCATGTGGTATGGACCTTTCGTTATTTCCTAGGTGTTAGAGAAAGGAGCCTATGAGTTAGTTGATTATGATGGGATCCCTTTGGGGCAACCTCGCAATGGGTTGTACCTAAAAAGGTACTATGCCTAGGTCTTCTTGGATGGTATCTTATATATATGTATATTAATTGACTTTCAGTGTGTCTTCAGTATTTTCAAGATGGTTTTGAGTTTTGGTGTCTGCATCTGTTTATACCATGTTTTGGTCATGCAAATGGCTTTCTACGGCTTCACTGATGGTGCTTCCTACCACACCTTGAATCTAGCCTCGGCTGCTTGGGTTCTCTATTCCCCAGCTGAAGATTTGGTCAGTTCAGGAGTGGTTTGTTTAGGTCCTGCTACTAATAACATCGTCGAGTATGAAGCAGTCATCGGTCTTCTGACTGAAGCTACCTCCCAGGATGTCTATGATCTAGTAGTTTTGATGGACTCTTAGCTCATGGTTTGTCATTTAAACCATGTCTACACCATTAGGAACTCGGTGCTCCTCCACCTCTTTCAAAGAGTACGTTTGTTAGAAAGATCATTTGGAACCATTACATATAGGCATATCCCTAGGGAACATAATGTGGTTGCTGATTCATTGGCTAATTACATCCTAGATTGGCATATTGCCCATTCATGACGTTAAATCAAACATGGTACATTGTAAATAAACATTTAAAGACACATAGAACTCATAGAAAATGCATTTATCCATTTGAAACGTATAAACATCATGTAAAATTCTGTATATATATATATGAAAATTTTACAAAAAATAGGTCCCGAGACCTCATCTGAAGCACGTAGGCTTTCAGGAAAAATCATCATACAAAATCCTGAAGCTATCATCTTTCAGTATACATGTCTCATCCACTAGTGGTGCTCGTGATAGCACATCACTACTCGAGCCACCCTGCGTAGTAGCCTGTTGAATCGGCCTGGTACTCCCGTCGTAGATCTCTGATATCTAGTCAGGAGGTCATCTATGTCAGCATCTGGGATGTCCAGAGTCAACCTCTCAAGGTTCTCCTCCAGCTCCCTGGTGATATCATCACCTTGTGGCACAAAGCGAGCTCTGGCTCGCCTGTCTAACGGAGATGCTCCTCTAGTCCTTGCTGCTCCAACATCTGTATGAAGACAAACATGTCTCATCACTTATCATAAAAAATATAAAACATAAAAAACATAAAACATTTTCCATCTTTAGGCTTTCTTATTTCTTACCAATGTCAC
The DNA here is from genome assembly GCA_001517045.1 of Pseudotsuga menziesii. Classification (NCBI taxonomy): domain Eukaryota; kingdom Viridiplantae; phylum Streptophyta; class Pinopsida; order Pinales; family Pinaceae; genus Pseudotsuga; species Pseudotsuga menziesii. The sequence goes on along the minus strand of LPNX010081817.1, from coordinate 100,151 downwards.
CCCACTTCCCTCCAAGTGGGAGTGGTAGGTCAGGATCACCTGTAAAATATATGCCCGCATATGCATAGTCCTCGACCATGAGCATCTGATCCTGCAGCCATCTGAAGAACGTGTCACCGAACTTCAATCTGCCCCTACCCACTCCTGTGCAAGCCATGACCTGGACCCACCTCAGCATACGGGGGTCCCGTGCTCTCAAACTCTGAAAAGTCACCTGGGGCCTCATCTAGGGGACCCGCTCAAACAAGAAACAAGCTAATATGGAACCAAAGCTGAATTGCTTTAGCTCTCCCTGCTGACATTTAGTCAACTGATCCTTGAATATTGGAAGCAATGCTTCCACCCTGTTGAACACCATAGGTGCCATAGCCTCTAAGGAATATAGCATATGTGCCCTGGACTCCTAATGTACACCCTGGCTCCCTACCACCCTCTACACGATGAACAGAATGATCCATAGAGCCTTGTCTTTCATTGCCCTGATGGGGATTTTATTCCCCAATGTACCTGTACCTGGTGCACAGTGTCAATTTATGAGCTCTTTGGTGGTAATGTCCTCTCCACAAGAACCTATCAGTAAGATAGGGGCACCCCGTCTTGATAGGCCAGTCAGGAAGTAGATGTCCTCTACCTCCACTATAAGTATATGTGCCCTCACCTCGAAATACTGCTGTTCTGGATTCCACATTCTTAGTATGTGTTCTAGTAGTCTCTCGTGGGACACCATGCTTGGTGTCCAGAAGAACTTTAGAATCCCACAATTCTGGAGTGTGGAAATACAAACCAGATTCCTTTTAGCAACATCATCATCATCATCATGTGTTCTTTCCTTGCATATCACCATATTTTGGAAGCCTAGACCTACCAAAAACAACAATGGTATGTATCAATATCATCCTTGAGTCACTGCAAATCAAAATAATAAGTAAATTTTGTCTATATCATTGGTTTAACTTCTCCATGGCCAACACCACCTATGCCTCATTGGAGATAGGCGGTGGCACCGCCTGTCCACCATATTCTTGGCGCAGTTCTCAGGTGGTACCACCTATCCCGCAAGGGGTAGCCGCGGTTCCCGCAAATTGGATTTTAGAGCTCACCAAATAGGCCTAAAACCCCACCAAATCCCAAAATAAAAGCTATGAAATGAAAGATCAAGGTCTTAGCTATTACCTGCAACTGACGAGACTGAAAATGGACAGTGGAAACTCCTGGTATCAGCTATGGAAGATCTGGCTAAAAAATGCTCCAAGTGCTCTCTGCTAAAGGTAAATAGTGAAATGTTTGATTTTTTACTATTTACTTTCCTTATATAGACATTTTTTGGGTCTAACTTAGTATAGTTTTGATATTACATCATGTTCTGGTCAAAATTTGTTTGTCATAATCCCTTAATGTCGATTTTGGATGCATTTAACACTTGTTTATGTGTCGTCTGTAGGTTGACTTTAGTAAAAGCTTTGGAAAGTTTGTTTATGGCTTTTTCGTACTTTCACAAAATGGAAAAGGTCTTTGAGCATTTATTACGACACTTTGTCACGCTCGTTAAAATCTAGTATCAAAGTTCCAAGTCTAGTTCAAGTTTCTTTCCAGGCTCGTAAAATACAACATTGTGTAAAGAAACGTCATGGAGTCTTCTTTTCACATCTTCTTTCAGACTACTTAAACATGAAAAGATAGTCAAGTCCATTTTTGAATCTTTCCAGGCTCGTAAAAAGTGACATTGTGTAAAGAAACCTCATGGAGTTCTCTTTAAACCCTTTTTAGGCTCCCTAAATACGAAAAGATTATCGAGCGACCTTGTCTTCTTCATGCTCATTAAAGTATTTGAAGAGTCGTTTGTCCGACGGTAGGTTATCTCTTTCTCAGTTTAGACAGTAATATTTATGAGAAAGGAACACTATAGCCAATCATGACTGGAAGAGTTCTCTAAGGTATGATTTTATACTTTTTCGAACCTTAGAGACTAAATCATACGAAAAAGGACCCCCATCGAGTCTTCTTCCGTATTCATTCAGACTCTCTAAACATGAACGATACCAAGTTTTCTTTTAGTGGAATCGTTAAATTAAACATTGAGAGACCTGTTTTAGGAACGAACCCATCCTCTCTCAGGTTTATAAAACATATGGGACTGGACTTGTCTTCTGACAAGCTATATCAAGTGTTTGTTACCCTCTTTGAACTCATAAAAATGAAAAGAGGCACTCATCGATCATGATGGGGGAAATGGGAAAGGGAATCATTTTACAAATAATGGCAGTCATTTGTCATTACCTTTGAACATGGCACTTGTTTGTACAATCATGTTAGTCAATTGGGTATTCAGTCGATCTCTATGACAACCACTTTCATGAGCCATGCCAATCCTTTGAGTCTTTCAAAAGAATGCATTGTCCACTGTCGCATTGTGTATCTGTCCTGTTTAGTCATGCTGCCAAGTAATTTTGTCATGTTTCCCATGTTACAGGTATAAACTAACTAAGAGGGGGGGGTGAATCAGTTAGTTAAGATTTGTTACAATACACTTCTTTTAACTTAGAATCAATAAAATTTATGGCAGTCAATATTTTCTATGAATTCAGAGTTATAAACATAAGAGCATATAACATAATACACAGCATTCAATCACAACATTTAATCACATATATGATACACAGATATTTCACGAGGAAACCCATAAGGGAAAAACCTCTTCTTCTTATGATGTCAAAGGCTTCAATGGCTGTACATCACTTCTTATTTGAGCACCGACTCAAAGAGGCTGCAACCTCTAAATGCAAGCACCAACTTGCTGAGAGCATCAACTCTCACTGTGACCCAACACCAACTGAGTGAAGACACCAATCTTCAATCTCTACAAGCACCCACTTGCAAACAGAGACATAAAGTCTCCCCTAGCACCTCCCTACCTCCCTTATTTGCTAGACTTTCCAATAGAATCAAGATGCAACAATACAAATATGTCTCTGCTTACCAACCCACTCTACTTTGTTCGACATCGACTCTCTGCTCCTCTATTCTGTTCAACTGTTCAGCACATTCTTCAGTTCCTCTGCTCTGCTCATTCAATATTAGTTTACAATACTGATCCCTTAATACTCTGCACACCATTACTCTCCTCAAAAACAGCTCCCACCCACAACTGTTTCTGCTCAATATATATATATCATCTTCTAAGTTCATTTCTCTCTCTGTTTCATCAAAACAACATTCTCAAACCGTTACAGAACCGGTTCATCTTCAGTATCCTCAAACCGTTACAGAAATGGTTCAGCTTCTACATCCTCTGTACACATCCTTACTCTTCAAATCATCATTACAAGCAGTTACTAAATGGTTTGCATTTCAGGTTCATCATAACTGTTAATCCGCCTGCTCGAATACTCTTTGAATCCTCAACTGTACAGGGCTCTTCATATTCTTCTTCAAAGATTACACTAAAGTGGAGGGTGAAATGATGGAGCTCGCAAGCAACATCTCCTTCCGCAACATCGGAGGTCGGTAGAAGTTCTCCTTCCACAACGTCGGAGCTCGCAATCAATATATCCTTCCGCAACATCAGAGGTCGGAGGAACATCTCCTTCCGCAACGGCGGAAACTTAAATGTTGTTCAGAACGGATCGAAAGTCGAAACAATATCGACATCGGAAGCCAAAATCTTCGCACAGTCGCAACAGCGGGAAGAAAAAGACTACGGACACGTGATCTGCATCAGAAGTCGGAGCGCTTTACACTTCGGATGCTTAACCACTTTGGGAGCCACAACGACGGAGATCAACAGGTTATAGCCATGCAATGCACATCAGACGTCGAAGCACTTTACACTTCGGATGCTTGACCACTTTGGGAGCCGCAACGGCGGGAGCCAAAAGACAACAACCTCTAATCTAAAACATTAATCTGAATCTCAGCCGAACCACTTTGGTAGCCGCAACAGCGGAATCCAAAATGACTAAAACTTCCGCAAGGTGTTCGATGGCAAGGCCCCAACAGCAAATACTTTATTGCACACTCAAAACAGTTGTGAGGGTGCACGGTTAACATTTGGTGATAACCTTTAGCAGAGTTTCTAGTTGGCATTTGACATATGGTTCCATTTTGGCACAGCTCTGTCATATATATATAACGTTATAGCGGAGTTCAGATCCTTGGTATGCGGGAATGTCTCACATATGGAACTGTTCATACTTCGGAATTTTTGTGATATCCGTTCGGTGAGTGGATTTTCCATAGACTTTAGTCTGAATCTCTAGCACCTCCCACTGTTCGATTTTCTCCATTCATACCTGCGTGCCTGCCTCTTTTTCAGTAGATTGCCACATCCATTTGACATCAGTTCCCCTTCTCTTTATAGAAGATTGCCATCAATGACAATACACTAAAACTTTAAGATTGAGCACTAGCCACCATCTACTAGTCCTGAACACACCATTCTGAAAGATATTCCAACAATCTCCCCCTTTGACATCAAGGGCAAAGGATAAACCTGGGCAGATACGGTATGTCTGATGACTAGTCTCCCCCTTACAAGATGCACTAAGAAAATGAACTGCCATTCCATGCTGTAAACAGAAATAAGATATACAATAAACATAGACTCCCCCTAACACAATGCATGATTTATTGAGACAAGGACTGAACACCCAGCTTCTGACATAGATATTCAAACTGAGTTGTGGGTGAAGGCTTAGTAAAAATATCAGCAATCTGTTCGGTAGAAGGAATATAATGCAACAACACCGCTTGAGTAGCAACTTGTTCGTGCAAGAAATGGTACTTTATGGGAATGTGTTTAGTTTTGGAATGAAGAACAGGATTCTTGGAAACATTGATAGCACTAGTATTGTCACAGTGAATGGGAATAGGCTCAGAATACTTTACGTCTAGATCAGCAAGAGATTGAACCATCCATAAAATTTGAGTACAGCAAGTAGCAGCAGCTATGTACTCTGCTTCAGTAGTGGATAAAGAAATGGAACTTTGCTTTTTACTTAGCCAGGCAACCAAAGAATCTCCTAAGAAGAATGCTCCGCCACTTGTACGTCTTCTTTCATCTACACAATTAGCCCAATCTGCATCTAAATATGTTATTAGCTGAAATTTCTAATTTATGGGATACCACAGACCATAAGAGAGCGTACCTTTCAGGTATTTGAATATACGTTTCACAGCTAGTAGATGACTCTGTTTAGGAGCAGCTTGAAACCTTCCTACCATCCCAACATCATGCATGATATTAGGTCTTGATGCAGTAATATATAACAGGCTTCCTATCATAGATCTGTACATCTTTTGATCCACTTCAGGTGAAGAATCATCTTTGCTCAACTTGCAGCCACTGACCATGGGTGTACTCACAGGTGTGGAGTCTTCCATTCGAAACTTCTTTAACATCTCCTTTAGATACTTTTCTTGAGAAAGAAACATACCTCCAGGTTTCTGACTGATTTGAAGACCAAGGAAATAGGACAGCTCACCAATCATTGACATTTCGAACTCAAATTTCATAGAGTTAGCAAACCATTGAACAGAAAGATTATTAGTACAGCCAAAGATGATATCATCAACATAAACCAATACAATCAGTAAGTCATCACCTTCAGTTTTGATATATAAATTGCTGTCCACAGAACCTGTCTTGAAGCCTTTGTCTTGTAGATATTTTTCCAGTCTGGCATAAAGCTCTAGGTGCTTGCTTCAACCCATACAAAGCCTTTTTCAGCTTGCATACATAGTCAGATTTATCTATGAGTGAAAAGCCTTCAGGTTGATCCACATACACTTCTTCTTCTAAATTTCCATTGAGAAATGCTGACTTGACATCCATCTGGTATACTCTAAATCATTTGTAACAAGCATAGGCTAGAAACATTCTGATAGCCTCCATTCTTGCCACTGGAGAAAATGTTTCATCGAAGTCTTGTCCTTCAATCTGAGCATAACCTTTGCAAACCAGTCTTGCTTTATTCCTTACAATCTATCCCTGTTCATTTAATTTATTCTTATATACCCATTTGGATCCAATCACATTCTTGTCTGATGGCCTAGGAACAAGTTCCCAAGTGTTATTCTTTTCAATCTGATCCAGCTCTTCATTCATGACTGCTACCCAGTCTTTGTCTTTGCTGGCTTCATTGAAACATTGGGGCTCAATTGTAGAGAGAAGAGCAATATGAGACTGTTCATATTCCTGCAAAATCTTCCTTCTAGTCTGAACACCTTTACTCTCATCACCAATAATTTGGCTTTCAGGGTGATTTTTTCTAATCATTCTGGAAGAAGATTCTACAGTGTGTTGTTCAGGTTTAGCTTCCTCATACTCTGATGATTCAGATTCTTCCTTCTGGGATTCTTGGACCTGTTCTTCTGTCTCTTCATTTGTATCTTCTAAACATGAATCTTCATCATTCCTTTGACTAATATTTCCATGACAATCTTCATCTACTTTCACATCTATGCAATCTACTATTTTACGCAGCCTCTTGTTATAACACCTATAGCCTTTTCTTTCTATAGCATATCCTAAAAATATTCCTTCATCTGCTCTGTCATCATACTTACCCAAATTTTCATCATTATTCTTGATATAGCATTTACTCCCAAAAACTCTGAAATGTTTAATGGTTGCAGGTCTTCCAAACCATAAATGATATGGTGTTTTGTCACTGTTTGGTCTCAAATGAGCTTTGTTAAGAATGTGCACAGCTGTATGAATAGCTTCCACCCAGAATCCTTGAGAGATATCCTTTTCCTTCATCATTGATCTGGCCATCTATTGGACTGTTCTGTTTTGTCTTTCTACCACTCCATTTTGCTGAGGAGTTCCTGCAATTGTATATTCTTTCCTAATGCCATGCTCATCACAGAATTCTTTGAACTGTCTTGAACTGAACTCTCCTCCTCTGTCAGATCTGATAGCTTTAATCTTTCTTCCAGTCTGATTTTCAGTCAGGGATTTAAATATCTTGAATTTAGCAAATGATTCAAACTTCTCTTTAAGGAATGCAACCCATGTTAGTCTGGAATAGTCATCAATCACGAGCATGAAATATTTCTCCTTACTTGTACCTTCTTTCCTTGATGGGCCACACAGATCCAGATAGACTAGTTGAAGAGGCTTATTTGTGGAAGGAATACTCTTTGACTTAAACTGTGTTCTGGTTAACTTCCCTTTCTGACAAGGTTTACACACTTCATCACGTGGTTTAGATATTTCTGGAAAGTCCCTTACTGCTGCTCTGTTTTTGAGTTTTATTAAATGATCAAAATGTAGATGTCCCAGTCTTTTGTGCCACAGCTAGCTTTCATCATATTTGCTGAGATAACACTCTTCTTTTTCTTCTTTTAAAATATAAACATTATTCTCGGTTCTTATTCCTTTGGCAACCAGTTTTCCTGAGGAAGCATTTTTAATTTACAATCTTTAGCAGTGAACAAGATTTCACACCCTTTGTCACACATTTGACTCACACTGAGAAGGTTGTGCTTCAACCCATCTACAAATAACACATCTCGAGCCTTTCCTTTACCATTGCTAAGACTAACCATTCCCTTGCCTCTAATATTTCCTGGTGCATCGTTTCCAAATGTTACATTCCCAGATTTATGCTCTAACATAGAAATAAACTTCTCTTTATCTCTTGACATATGTTTTGAACATCCACTATCAATGTACCAAGGATTCTTCTGTTTCTGAACTGAGAGCATGAGATTACAATGAGAACTCTCTTTCTTCCTCCATACATTTCGTTCAGCTATATATTTCATTTTTGGTTCTGTTTTGTTCTCTTTCAAGTTACATTCTGTAGCTTTATGCCCAAAGTTGTGACATATGTAACATTCTGTTTCGTTGTATAGAAGGTCAAACGGGTTAGTATTTCTGTTTTGCATTCTTCTTTTAACAGCTGATTGAGATACACGACCCATATGATTATACGTTGATTGATGTATCACATGTTTGTTATTTGACATCCTTCTTTGAATGTTTCTGAAATTGTAAAAACAATTGGCAGCTCTGTGCCCAAAGTTAGAACAACAGAAACAATAACCATTGAAGAAATTAGCATACCTAACTCTTGGTGGATTTATAGAAAAGTAATGTATTGAGTTATGATGCTCATAATTGTAATTCTGATCTGCATACTTGATTCTGTTATATGGCTCCTTTTCATGAACTCTTGACTGTACCGATTTTCTATTTAGATCGGTATTCTCTTGCTTTTTATCACTCTTTGATCGATTTTGATTATTGTCTTTACATGCTTCAACGTTTATTATTCTGGGGATTTTTGCCTGCTTGCTGTTCTGAAAATTAATCAAGTTTGATGATTCTTTGCTTTCTAAATCACTGCTACTTGCACCTTGATCATAGCCTAGACCAAACTTAATATGAGGTGATCTCTGTCTGTTTAGAATGTTATTTAGCTCTTCTGAAGCTTTGATACTAGAGATATTCTGATGATATAAGGCTTGAAAATTTTCTAAATCCTTCTTAACAATTACTACTTCTTTCTCTAGATGTTCACACCTAGTGTTGCTTTCAGCTAGCTGTTGTTTCAGAGCCTCCTCAATTTTCTTTGCCTCTTCCAGCTCTAGCTTTATTAGAGGGATGTCTTTTCCATTAGTTTCATACTGGATTAATAGCTGTTTTTCTTTTCTTTTCTTTATTCTTAGTCTATCAATCTCCTCTAGAGCACTCATCAGCTCTCCCTCCATGTCCACAATGGCATCTTCATCATTCATCTCTGTACAGCTCATCTCTAGAACCTCTACAGCCATAAGCATGAAATCATTCTCTTTGTCTTCATGAGAGGATTCACTTTCTAAATTTTCTGTGGATTCATCATCATTCACATGTAGACTTTTCTTCTTGTACTTGTTTTCTTTACTATACCTCTTCTTTAGAAATTTCTCTTCATCTGCAGAACTCTGCTCTCTTCTCATATAAGGGCATTTAGCAGCAAAGTGTCCTGTTTTACCACAGTTAAAACATTTGAAAGGAATTTTTCCTTTGTATTTCCCTGACCCCGTTTTCAGTCTTCTTACAAATTTTGCTTCTATTTCATCAACATCTGCCTCTATACTCTTTTCAGCTTTAAAAGAGACTTCTCTGGATGTGTTTTGGTCTTTACTAATCCTCATTTCATAGGCTATCAAGATTCCTAGTAATTGGTCAAGAGATAACGTTTTAAGATCACTCATTTCTTCTATAGTTGAGACTTTAGGGTTGAATCTGTCAGGCAGAGATCTCAGGATTTTATGAACAAGGAAGGTATCATCATCACTTATTTTTTCACCAAGAGCTCTCATAGCATTTACTAACTCATCAACTCTCAGGAAAAATTTACTAATACTTTCATCTTCATTCATTTTCAGTTGTTCAAATCTTAGCCTATGAATCTGCAATTTGGCATCTTTAACTTTCTCATTTCCTTCATAGCTGCTAATAAGCTTATCCCACATTTCTTTGGCAGAATTAAGATGCATTACTTTTACAAATTTAGTTTCAGCAAGACCACTCAGAATAACATTCATTGCTTTTGCATTGAAAGTAAACTCTATCTTATCATCTTTGGATGCTAGCAAAACAAGTTTTGCATACCCAGTCTATACTACTTCCCAAACATTAGCACCTAGGGACATTAAGTATGTTCTCATCCTAACCTTCCAAAAAGAAAAATTTGTACCATCAAATATGGGTGCTTTGTTTATTGATCCATCTTGACTAGCCATTTTAACTCTTCAAGATCTACCTTAACCAAAAGGAACACTGCTTTGATACCAATTGTTACAGGTATAAACTAACTAAGAGGGGGGGGTGAATCAGTTAGTTAAGATTTGTTACAATACACTTCTTTTAACTTAGAATCAATAAACTTTATGGAAGTCAATATTTTCTATGAATTCAGAGTTATAAACATAAGAGCAGATAACATAATACACAGCATTCAATCACAACATTTAATCACATATATGATACACAGATATTTCACGAGGAAACCCATAAGGGAAAAACTTCTTCTTCTTATGATGTCAAAGGCTTCAATGGCTGTACATCACTTCTTATTTGAGCATCGACTCAAAGAGGCTGCAACCTCTAAATGCAAGCACCAACTTGCTGAGAGCATCAACTCTCACTGTGACCCAGCACCAACTGAGTGAAGACACCAATATTCAATCTCTACAAGCACCCACTTGCAGACAGAGACATAAAGTCTCCCCTAGCACCTACCTACCTCCCTTATTTGCTAGACTTTCCAATAGAATCAAGATGCAACAATACAGATATGTCTCTACTTACCAACCCACTCTGCTCTGTTCGACATCGGCTCTCTGCTCCTCTGTTCTGTTCAATTGTTCAGCACATTCTTCAGTTCCTCTGCTCTGCTCATTCAATATCAGTTTACAATACTGATCCCTTAATACTCTGCACACCATTACTCTCCTCAAAAACAGCTCCCACCCACAACTGTTTCTGCTCAATATATATATATATATATATATATATATATATATATATATATATCATCTTCTGAGTTCATTTCTCTCTCTGTTTCATCGAAACAACATTCTCAAACCGTTACAGAACTGGTTCAGCTTCAGTATCCTCAAACCGTTACAGAAATGGTTCAGCTTCTACATCCTCTATACACATCCTTACTCTTCAAATCATCATTACAAGCAGTTACTAAACAGTTTGCATTTCAGGTTCATCATAACTGTTAATCCGCCTGCTTGAATACTCTTGGAATCCTCAACTATACAGGGCTCTTCGTATTCTTCTTCAAAGATTACACTGAAGCGGCGGGTGAAATGACGGAGCTCGCAAGCAACATCTCCTTCCGCAACATTGGAGGTCGGTAGAAGTTCTCCTTCCGCAATGTCGGAGCTCGCAATCAATATATCCTTCTGCAACATCGGAGGTCGGAGGAACATCTCCTTCCGCAACGGTGGAAACTTAAATGCTGTTTAGAATGGATCGAAAGTCGGAATGATATCGACATCGGAAGCCAAAAGCTTTGCACAGCTGCAATGGCAAGAAGAAAAAGACTACGGACACGCGATCCGCATCAGAATTTGGAGCGCTTTACACTTCAGATGCTTAACCACTTTGGGAGCCACAATGGTGGATATCAACAAGTATAGCCATGCGACGCACATCAGAAGTCGAAGCGCTTTACACTTCGGATGCTTGACCACTTTGGGAGCCACAACGGCGGGAGCCAAAAGACAACAACCTCCGATCTAAAACATTAGTCTGAATCTCAGCCGCAACGACAGAAGCCAAAATGAATAAAAATTCTGCAAGGTGTTCAATGGAAAGGCCCCAACAGAAAATACTTTATTGCACGCTCAAAACAGTTGTGAGGGTGCGCAGTTAACATTTGGTGATAACCTTTGGTGGAGTTTCCAGTTGGCATTTGACATATGGTTCCGTTTTGGCGCAGCTCTGTCATATATATATAACATTATAGTAGAGTTCATATCCTTGGTATGGTGGGAATGTCTCACATATGGAACTATTTGTACTTCAGAATTTTTGTGATATCTGTTCGGTGAGTGGATTTTCCATAGACTTTAGTCTGAATCTCTAGCACCTCCCACTGTTCAATTTTCTCCATTGATACCTGCATGCCTGCCTCTTTTTCAGTAGATTGCCACATCCATTTGACATCAGTTCCCCTTCTCTTTATAGAATATTGCCATCAATTACAATACACTAAAACTTTAAGACTGAGCACTAGCCACCATCTACTAGTCCTGAACACACCATTCTGAAAGATATTCCAAGAGCCCAATGTTCAAAGGGGATCTGAAGAAGTCTTGCCTCTGCAGTATACACAGCCTTTGTGTCAGTATCTTTGAGTCAGTCATATGGTTACTACATTTACATCATTCCAGAACTATGTTCTAAGTTTCGTGTCATCGATGTGGGACTCATCATGGCCCTCCTTCGATGAGACTATTCCTGTCGACATCAGCTCATCATCTAGGAAATAGTCTTAGAAACAATGTTTAGTACCTTGAGATCTGTACGCCTTAATGATAGATTCTCTCACTCTCGACATAGGTTCACATCATTGACCTTTGATCGATAGAATCGACTGGGTGTTCGACATCAGGACATCTATTTGCACTCAATAGATTGTACTAGAGTACCTTGGGAATCATTGACATTAATGGTGATCTCCCTCGCACTTGTTAACGGTTCATATCATTAGCCGGTAATCAAGTGGTTTCTACCATGTTCGACTTCAGATAATTGTAATCGCATTGATAGAATCGTACTTTGTGGAAGACGAGATGAAGATGCTGGGCATTTGTTTATAAGTGCTCATTTATTTTTCCCCAGGTTGCGATGGAGTTTTGTATATCTAGCATGGATCCACATTTTTATGGTCGTGGCTATGATCAAATTTGCGTCTGTATGACATAGATCTACGTTGTATGTCTGGTAGCTATGTCGAAGTTTGAGTTCTCTATCACATGGATCTACATTGTATTCTAGTAGCCATGCTTGTTTATTCCACTCATGGATCTGCCTTGTATTGGTTTGCAGCTATGAGTTTGGTTACTTGTGTCTATGAGTCAACATACTGATGTACTACAGATGCGTACTTGACTGCATGCTCCGATCGAGCCAACATTTTCATCTCCTAGCAATGACTTGTTCTCAAAGCTCTCATTTATCGTATCACTCTAAGACTCATGCTTTCGGGGGCATCTTGTTATACCAAAATCCTGTCACCACCATGTGATAAGACCTTTGACATACCTACTTGCCCTGAATCCCAGCTTCTGGAGTGAAGACTAAATGGTTTCTTATCAGTCTGTCATACAAATTCCCAACACCGTTGATGTCCCTTTGTCCAGGAGCGGTACCCCTGCTCGCACCACTTTTCATCGGTTGTCCACAAGTGGTGCCACCGCCTGTTACCCTTGGTCCATAGGCGGTTATTACCAGAACCACTCTGTCATAGAAGGAGAAGCGTGGTACCCTAGGTAAAAGGGGAAAAAGAGAATCTTCTCGAGGATTCTAGATGATAAGCCTCGAGATATCCCTTATCCCTACTACTATGGATTTGTTGAGCTCGAGATCCCTCATCCTAGGATCTTAGAGGCCACCTCACCCACTAATTTCTCAACCATTTCTATCCATTAAATCCCTATAAATATGAGCTCATATCCATGGTTGAGGAGAGGACATTGAAGGTATTGTTATGCTGTTGGACTGATTCTTGGCCCAAGATCATTTGGAGAGAGCATAGAGAGCTAGAGTCGAAGCTTTTGGGGATGAAGAGCTAGTTTCATGGAGATGCATGTCAACACTAAGGCTTGGTTGTAAACTTCTTCATATTTCTAATGGAAGTTGATTTTCTGTCCCATATATATTGTTGATGTTTGATTTTAGATATATATTGCTAGATTCCTTAGTCACTAGCATAGATTAGTAGGTCGTATTCTAGTTTCTTTGATCTGTTTTGTGTTGAACTCTTTTGTAGGTACACAGGTGAACTATTGAATCCTTGTATTCCAGATATCTACAACATCTAGGGAGAGTTATCAACCTCTGTGATATATTTGTTCTGGATCTGAACCATTCAGACCAGTGGAACACCTTGCTGTCCGCAGGAGGTGAAATATTCCAATTAACAAATATCAGTATCATATTCCATGATTTTATCTATTCATATTCCTCTTTTTACCTCATTGTCATGCTGCACCAGAATTTCCTCAACTGCTATGTTAGGAACATAAGCTAAAATCTTGGAATGCAAAACATAAATACTGAAGAATTTTAGAGCCTTGACCAATGCATAAACTTGTTTTTCCATTGTACTATACTTCAACTCTGAATCTCTTAATGTTTTTCTAAAGAATGAAATGGGTTGTTCTAAACCATATGAATTCTTTTGTAACAAAACAACAACTATAGTGTCATCAAATGCAAATGAGAAAACAGAAAATTCTTTAGCAAAGTCAAGACTTATTAAAACTAGTGCTTCTATAAGTGCTTGTTTTATTCTTTCAAATGATGACCTAGCCTCAGTTGACCACTTAGATTCTTTTTCTTTCTTCATCATTTCAATAATTGGTTTAATGATTTCTACAAAATTAGGGATGAGCCATATTAAAACATTTATCTTACCAAGGAAAGATTGAATTCCTTTCTTATTTCTGGGTAGGCTGATTTTTAGGATGGCTTTAACCCATTTTGTATCGATTTTAATCCCTTCAATGGGGACTATATGACCTAAGAGATTACCTTTTGCGATAGAAAAATGAGACTTTTGGGGATTCAGAGATAATCCATACTTCCTTCATTTAATAAAATTTTGTTGTAAATGCTTCAAATGTTCATCATTGGATTTGCAGAATACTGTTATGTCATATAAATATATGCCTACAAGATTTTATTTTTCACCAACAAAAGCTATATCCATAGCTCCCTGAAATGTAGCACCTGTATTCATGAGCCCAAAATAAATCTTGTTGTACATAAATGTACCTTAGGGAGTTGTAAAAGTTGTATTTTCCCTATCCTCTGGTTGTACTGCAGTATGATTATAACCAGAGAATCCATCAATCATAGATATCCTCTGGGAACCCACCACTCTCTGTAAAATTTGATTATTTTTGGGAAAAGGATAATTATTTTTAAGGGAGCAATTGTTCAAATTACAAAAATCCACACACAATCTGATTTCTCCATTTTGTTTACGTATTGGTACCAAATTTGATACCCAAGTTGAATATCTAAGAGGTATTATGATCTTTGAATCTAACAACTTTTTTTATATCATTTTCAATAATTGGAAGTAATGCTGGATTAAGTTTCCTAATCTTTTGTCTGAAAGGCTTAGTATTTGTCTTTAGAGGAATGTTATGTTGAATTATGCTGGTGTTGTATATTTTTAGATCTTCATATAACCAAACAAAAATATCAACAAATTAGTTCAGTAGTTTGATGTACATGTTCCTTTCCTTTTCTGAAATTTCCTTAGATATCTTAATCATTTTAGGTCATTTTAAGAACCAATATTATAACTTAAGACATTTTCTTCAATAGATTGTAATGTAGGTTTTAACAAAGTATAATCTTTTGAGAATAATTTTTCAAGAGGTACAATCCATTTAGGAATAAAATTCCCTTTTAATTAAACCATCTCATGACTTCCAATTGAATTGCTTATGCATGAATATTTTTCATTCCAATAAATATCTTGATCTTGATCAATCAGTGAATTAGAAAAATCCTTGGTTAACTCTAAAAATTCCTTAAGTTCCTGATCATCAAGAAAAAATTTCCAATGTTTAATATTATCTGGAACTAAGGGTCTGTATCTTACTTCAATTGGATACTTAAGATGAGTTAATTTTGGACCTTTAAAATAAGAAACTGTCAAATCCAATAAATCTATTGTTTGATTATGATCTCTTGGGATATAATTTATGTTGAAAGTTAAGAAAACAATATCAATCAAATCCCATACCTCATTTCAGTATACTTTCAACAAGGGATGTTTAACCTGATATACATCCTTTACTTGTTGTACTATTAATTCAGAGTCGCTAAACACAGTAAGTTGTTTAATGCCTTTTGCAGCCCTTCATCCAAGAATTAATGCCTGATATTCAACAATATTATTTGTTTTCTGAAATTCCAGCTTATACATTAAGGAACTAATCTCACCTCCTCGAGAAATAAGTACAATACCTACTCTTTCTCCTTGTTTACATGATGAACCATCAAAATACATTTTCCATAAACAATGTTGATCTCTTATCTTAGGTTGTTCTTCATGTTTTTTCTCAACATGTAAAACACTTGTATTATCATCATTTAGATGCAGCATGGAAGAGACAAACTCTTCTTGAACTAAAGAAATTGGATGATTTGTAGGATTTTTATTATCACTAACCAAGTATGCAAGTTGAACTTGTCTATAAAGTCTTCTATACTCACCTCCAAATACCATTATGGTAGCATAAGAAAGATCCATTTGAAGGGTTCCTCCTACCCCTTTTTCCCAAGATCGTGATAATAGAATACCGAATTTAGGAGAAATATCAGCTATGACTACATCCATGAGTACTCTTTTCATGGGCAACTGTGTAAGACTGACTACCAGATATTTAATGACTACAAGAAATCTTTCTTCTCTAGAGTCAAATGCATAGATATCATGATAAGGTTTAGTGATATCAAGCCCCAATGCTTCCATGACTGCCTTGGGCATGAGATTGTGAGAGGCACCAGAACTAGAAGGAAATTGTGAAACATTTGATCATGAACTGTGAGTGTGATATAAAGCAAAGGAGGATAATTACATTTATCATTTGGTTGATCAAATGTTTTAGAACCAAAAATAATGGTCGTACTCTCATCTTGCAAATTAATCACATCAGAAGGGATAGAATTAGCTGAAGAAATCAAAATTTTAAGAGTAAGCTCCATGTATGACTTATTCCTAACCAATTTAGTCAATGGAATTGGAATATTGATTTTTCTAATTTCATGTTCCAAATTAAAATTAGCAATTTTACCTACTTCTTATGTTTCTGTAATTCTATTCCTACCTCCTTGTTGTTCCTGTTTTTTTCTCAAAAAGTAAAATTTCTTTTGCAGGAACATTTTTACATTCTTCTTGCCCTGTGCTACTTGCTTCATCCCATACCTATGACCATATGAATTCTGCTACATCTCCTGACAAATTTGTGGCATATATGACTCTTGTTCAAAATAATCTATTTCATGATAATCAACCATATTTCCATATTGATATTTAGACTTAGTCAATAATTGAGAAGAAGAAACATCATCCAACTGATCAATCTTAGGTTCTAAATATTCAACTTCCATTTCATCTATTTCATAAGACTCATCATCTCGTATCAGATTATTTTGGAAATGAGGCTGATTTTTTTATCTTCATTGTTTCTCCTATCTCTAGGAAAAAACATAGGCTTGAATGTTCTTCTGAACTGATTAGGGTTTTTATTATCAGTATCCTAAACAGGCTTTTTTTTACTTTTATTCTCCATTTCCAACCTACTGAGTTTTGTGGACATATTTTTAATAAGTTTGGTCATATCATCTATTTTATTGTCTGCTATTTTTTTCCTTGAAGTAGATGGTGACATTTCTTTTTTCTTTTTCTTGACATCTCCATGATGATCTGACTTACCTCTCAACTTATTTTCTTCCATCAAATTTAATTCTACTTCTAAGTTCGCTTCTTGCATATTTACTAAGGTATTTTCTCTTCTTTCCCTTCGCAAAAGAGAGAATTTAACATTAAAAGAACTGGCATAGGTTAGCTTTGAATATGTTTCAGTAGGCTTGATCTCTACAGGGATTTTACTATACATTTTATTAAAATGTTTAGTAAAATTAGTGACTTTTTTCCCCTTCTTTCTTTTTAAAGGTCCAAACTTAGTCATATAATAAATATAATCTTTGGTGTCTCCCCACTGCCTCATAAAGACTTCTTCTAAAGCATATATCCTGTCAATTGAGTTTGGAGGTAATTCTCTAAACCACTTTCTTACTTCCCCATCTAATCTCTCAACAAATATCCTCATCCATACATATTGATGTTCTATATTTTGGTTATCAGCGCAGCTAAAATACGCATTCCAATGTTCTTCTGATGTAACCTCTCCATGGCCATTGAATCTTGGAAGATACTTCTGGTAATCACCATCGGGAAGGGCATTTAAAGGTCGAGGTAATAATAATGGGGCATATCTGGCTGCTATTATAACATCCATCCTATTAAGAGGTTGGGCTTCCATATTTGGAATATATGGATCTAAGGGTGATTGGTATGATATAGTAAATGGATGTGTTTGCAACAGAGATGGTATCTTGATTCCTATTTGTCTAATAGAAATTTTGCTAGTCAAAGGTGTATAAGGTGATGTTAAATAATTTGAATAGTCATAGCATTCTGAACTCAAGACTTATTCTAAAGAATATATCTCATCTATTGAGTTTGAAGGCAATTCTCTAAACCACTTTCTTACTTCCCCATCTAAGCTCTGAACAAATATCCTCATCCATACATATTAATGTTCTATATTTTGGTTATCAACATAGGTAAAATAGGAATTCCAATGTTCTTCTGATGTAACCTCTCCCTGGCCATTGAATCTTGGAAGATACTTCTGGTAATCACCACCAGGAAGGGCATTTAAAGGTCAAGGTAAGACTAATGGGGCATATCTGGTTGTTATTATAACATCCATCCTATTAGGAGGTTGGGCTTCCATATTTGGAGTAGATGGAGCTAAGGGTGATTGGTGTGATATAGTAAATGGATGTGTTTGCAACAGATATGGTATCTTGATTCCTATTTGGCTAATAGATATTTTGCTAGTCAAAGGTGTATAAGGTGATGTCAAAGACTTTGAATAGTCAGAGCGTTCTCAACTCAATATTTTTTTTTTTTTTATTCTTAGCTGATAAAGGATTCGTATAATTAGTAAAGTTATCAACCTGACTGGGATTCTGGAATTCAGGGATAAGGATGGATAAGTCTTCATTTCCTTTGTCTTCTTCATTTGTAGGTAAGTTTGAATAAGAAAGACAATGAATAAATTCAGCTGATGATTCTGAGACTAATATATCTTGAATACTTTTTGCTGTAGAATTTAGTCTCTTCCTAGCTTCCCTCAACAACCTCTCTGGATCTGGAACAACTTGATAGAAAGGAGATGAATGAACTCCCCTAGTTATTGTCTTTTTAGAATCCGTTGTGATGATTGTAAATTGTTGTTGAAAATGTAGTCTATAATATTTTCTGAATTTTTTCACCTTCCAAAATCAGATAAAAAAAATCACCCAAGGAGGATTTACTTCACTTTCGTCCCCGACAATGACTCCAGAAGATGTTATCACTAGAGTTTGGAACTAGACTACTGAGGCTCAAATTATTCTAGATAAAGTTAATGTTTCTTAATGGATGACTAGGTTTCTTGGCATACAAAAATATAAGTGAAATGGAGATCATGATAAAATATCTCAAATAACTAAACAATATATGTATATGCATCATAATCAAGGATAAAAAAGATTGTGAGTATGAAGTTATATAAAGAGTGAAAAGGTTCAGTTCAGATCTATGATAAACATTTCAAAATATTCATAAGAATTCTAGGAATAGATAACATCTATCAAGGAACAAAATCATGAATAAGTGGTTTAAACTAAACATAAACATTTATCGTGATAAATATTAAAACAAACACCGACTCATCTCAAATATAATCATTCCATAACAATCTTTATAAAAACTGAAAAATGAAATACATGCCTGGAAGAAAAGATGGAAGTCTGATCTTCACACCATTCCCTAATACCTTTACATTGTTCACCATTGCATCTATATATACAAAGAGTTTTAAAACTAAAGTAGTTTGAGATCCATATATTATGGATCTAAATAACCAAAAATAGAAAAGTTGACTAGTATCTGATCTAGATCGACTTAAAAGCTAAACTTGACACCTAATACTAACAACTATCCAATGACATAACAACTCTATTTATCAAGAATATTTGGAATGCATGACCTAGCTATTGAGCTAGATTTATCCACAGCCAGTTATAGTTTCCTGGCTGCTTCAACTAGTATCATTAAACCATCCATTGTTTGAGATATTTTTTGTAGCTGAGAATGCTCTGCTTCCATGGAACGAATTTGATCTTGAATTTCTTTGTTTCTTTTTATGAGTTCTTCATACTTATACTGTGTAGCCCTCTTTCTCTGTAAAACTTCTTTTGATACTGTTATGAGCTCTTGGTAGTTTGCATCAATTTCTTCCAAATCCTCTCTCAACCTTCTGTTAGAAATCATTAATTTTTCATTTGAATCATTCATATATATGTTTTTATCTTTAAAGGATTGCAAGGATTTTTTCAATACCTCAAATTCTGAAACTGATTTCATCCTCTCCAAATGTGCAGGATCTTCATCAATATATGAAGGCTTCGAACCTATACCAACCTCAAATTCAACCACCTTTTATTTACCTTTGCAAACTTCTTTAATCAAATCATGTGTATGCATTAACTCCTCTTGATTTTCTGTGAGGGTTTTATTTGTTGTGTGATAGTTTTCGTCTGAAGCCTGTAAATATTCGTCAGTAGATGAATCTTCTATAACTGTCACAGTGTCCTTTTCAAATTTAGGGTTTAAGATAGCCTTCATGTTCATCCTTAACTTATTTTTTTCTCTAGTCTTTGGCCTCCAATTGTTCTCAAGATTATTTGCAATAGGGGCTTCATACTGCTTTGAATTTGATGAAAACTTTTGAGCCATAACATTTTCCTCAATATCCCTAGGAGTATCAAGGGAAGTGACTTCTTCTTTTTGGAATTCGATAATAAACTTCCTCTGTACCTATGTTATGGAAATATATGGCATAGACATGTTTACAACATCAAATACCTTTTGTGCTTGTTCATTTCCACCTTCATCTACCTTGCTATATTCCTTCTATATTGTCCTCTTATTTCTTCATCATAGTGCATTTGGGCTTCATTCTCAAAACCAGACCATAATATAAAATGTTGCCAAGATCTATCAATTTTTTCCAACTCAGTAGTTATCAGAAGCTTAATTAAACCATGATGAAATACTAAATGATTGCTGTGATCAGGGTGGTTTCTTACCCGTGTAACCATCTTCTCTATACTTTTAAATGGGTAATAGGGATAGTTTAATATGGATTCACCATTTAAATGAACCAAAAATCTTAAATGATAGCTAAATATAGTTGTGAACTGACCTTCACAAGTTATATAACGTTGAACAACATTCAGAATATACCTGCATTAATGATTAACATTGTTTAAATGAATTCCTTTTCCCCAATCTAGCTTCTCAAAATTGGGAAATAGAATCCTTCTTAAGTCAACCTCAAATAGATGCTTCTTAAACCACATTTCTCCTTCAGATGGTATGCATGTTACCTCTGCAATTGTAGCCTCGTCTACCTTAAATGTTAGGGTTTGAAAATTTACCACAATATCCTTGTAATTATTTACAAAGGCATTCGTTACATGTAGGTTATGACCTTTGAGTTTTTCACACATGAAAAACCAACCTTCGTTTTTCATCATCTCTGTACATCTGGGAAATTCTTTGACCCACTTGACATTGTCTGGCTCTAACCTGCAAATTTTCCCACAGAGCTTTTTTACCACTTCCATCATGATTTTGTGATTCTGCTAAATCATATTTCCTGTTCAAAACATGTCTAAGCAAAATAATCTATGTAGAAATATCAATTAGCAAGTGTGTACTGTTTAGGTTAGTTAAAATACGAATCTGGGTTCGTGCATTTTGATAATATAGAAACCTGCTTGTACCATCCATGCCATAATCCATATACACTCCTTCGTCCAACACACTTCTGGGCTACTGTCAATATCATAATGAAGAAGAACTTCTTTCTCAGACACGCGTCCATTACATGACATATGTCCTTAACCAATTTCCAAGTGGAAACAATCTGGAAACTCCAGCATGTCACTCATTATTTAATGCATTTACGGTATGTATTATGATTATTAATGCAATACAACAATCTATTTATTAAAATTGTACACCCGAAACCTTCATAATGCAGTATGCATAAATGAAATTGGACCTTATTCATTGAAAATGAGATTTATTCATTAACATTGGACTTTATCAAGATATGCATCATTTTAATAAAGATTTAGAACTTGAAAGATAAATGAAAATGAGCCATGTTTATTCTAACAAATAAAACAATGATAAAATAAAACTTTAAAGAACCTAACAACTAATTTTAAAGGGTCCTAATGTAAAACTAAGGTAGAACTAAGAAAACAGTCTTCTAGGAAAAATATCGAAGGTAGGACTAAGAAACAACTCTAGAGATAACAAGTTCCATTATCTAGCTAATATGTGTCATTGCTTACTATCGATGACAAAAAGGTTTATCATTCATACAGGTTTAGTAATTACTTCATGGAAGTATAAAAAAGAATTGGTTACACAGATTTAGAATTTCCAGATGGCCTTCTTAATGACAAGTCTAGAATTCCTTCTACTTAGTTTGAGACTCCAGGTAAACAAATCCTTTCCATGATCCTTGCATCTTTATGCATTTATATTTGGATTCATCGTTTAACTGCGTTGTTTGTACACGCCAAATATTTGATGTAGCGAAAGGTTTGAGGTTTCCTTGAGAAGGTTACATAATGAATACTCGGGTAAGTTCTTCTTTAGCCTCTCTATCAAACCCATTTTGTTTGGAAAGATGGAGGTGTGAAATTAAAAGGTACGACTATGGTAAAGGTTGGAGATTCTGGGTTCTCCCTTGAGTATGATGAGTTAGGGTTTTAAGTTACATTTTTCTTCCTTACTGTAAATTTAATAAGATTACCAGTGTCCCTATATTTCTTAGTTAGGATTTGAATACATTACAATGATTATCTAAGGATTTTGTTTTGGCTCTAGTTATAGTTGATACCTATGTGGATTCTCGTGGTTAAAGGGTTGTATTGAATATTCTTCAATGAATATGTATAATTTTGTTCTCGGCTACAAACATTTATGTCATGTATAGTTTCAATACTTATGGTTTGCATGATATTTATGTGGGTTTTTTGGTTATTTGGTTAAATCAACAGTACATCTTTTAAAATGAGTGTAAATGTGCTTCTACTATAAATCACTTACGAATTGTGGATTAGGTCAATATAGACATTTCTTCATTTATTAATTAATTAAACTAACCCTATCTCAGACACTTCACTTAATTTCTTGTATGATACTAACAATTTTATTTAGGGTTTTGTTTTGATTTTGGATTTACGTTAGGGTTTTTCACCTTTAATTGCACTGGTGATTTCAGCATGTACATTAGTTTATTATCTAGGATTTTGGAAATACAAACACTCATAAAATTAACTGCAAGAAATTTTAATACAATATAAGAAAATATTTCAACATAATGAAATGTATCAATTTTGAGTTCGATAGTATTTAATCGTTATTCATGACATAAAACTAGTATGTAAGAAAAAACATATTTTCATAACCATAATCAACAGATAATCATTTGTCTAGTGAACATATCTAGACTTTGTCTGAAACTCAAAAGTCAACAGCCATGCACCACCTAGCTTTAGGAACTTTGAAAATTTATAGTTTGCAAGAGTTCCACCCCCTTTCCCAAAATACTGAATTTAAGTTTCACTTCCCTTAGTTCCAAGTTGCTACCACTCTTATAGATAGAGTTTAATTATTCTGGAACCTAGCTCTTCAAGAGCTCATTGGCGTTCTATTTCAGAGCCTAACATATCTCAGATGTTCACTGGAAGCTTTGCACTATTCCTTATATTTCTTAAACCCTACACCACGCTCGGTGATCTCTCACAACTCTCTTTTCCTTTCTTCATTCTTTCTTTTGCATGCCTTCTCATTTACTTGCCTAGGACATTTAATAACTAATAACTAACTCTCTCCAAGACTGGCCACTTGTCTTCATAAAAATGGATGATGGTTTAGTTATTGGATTAATTTAATTTTTATTTCAATTAACCTCATGGTTGTGTGGAAATTAATCCCAAGCTATAGATCAATTACATTCACAAAATTACTAGTCAAACATGCAAAATTCCACAAAAAAGAGACTGAATATGGAGAATAACACAATCATGCATTGAATAAGTGTACATCAACCAACATCATCAATTAATAGGCTGTCCAAATATATAATTACATCAGATATTAGAAATCATAAGGATGCTATTTGAATTGGACAAAAAGCAGGCTTACTAAACTAGTCAAAATCCCCCATAGGTGCATAAATCACTTTCCTAATATGTCGAGATGATCACGAATTTGCTGAGTGATATGTACTAGCTGATAAGTGATGGAAAGATATCAGATCCATGCTTTTGGATGGAGAAAAAGAAGGATGGTTGTTAAGGAAAAAAACAAGACAGTTACTCCTAGACTAGCTTTTCCCTTTTGCCTTAAAACTGATAAAAGCAAGGCAACTTTCAGAAAAAGCAGAACTACACTCTTGCTATTCTAGAATTACTGCATAGTTGTAAAAAAAATTCTCGGGATGTTTCTAAAGCACTCCTTAATCCATTTTTAGCATTTGTTGAATTCTAGGTGCAAGTGGATGCCAACTAGCATAGTAAGGAATCTAGGAATCTAGGATTAAGACAAAAATGATTAATTAATTTCAAATATGGGTAACTATCAGTTTGATTATTCTAAACCCCCCCTTAAGCCTGAATTTATGTAAAATATCAGAAAAATATATATTATTATAGGGTCAAGCAACAAGGCTTAGTCACCCTTTGCATACTACTTGTCCATACAACCAAGGAAAGAGGCAAAAACCCAAGGGGAAAATCCACCCTTAAACATGGACATAAAACAAAATGGAAATATTGTTATCAATCATTCTTCACCACATGATCAGAAATCAGCAGTGATTTGATATTACTAAAGGTGAGTCTCACAAAACACCTTGGTGAAGATGTCTGCTACTTCTTCTGAAGATGCGCAGTAGAATAGAGCAATGGTACCATCATGCACAAGCTTCCTGATATAGTGCATATGGATGTCAATGTGTTTGGTTCGTTGTATTTGAACTAGATCAGTAGAGATTCAAATGGTTCTTTGATTGTCACAATAAATGACAATGGAATTCTCTTATTTGATCCCGGATTTTCCAAGTATTCCCTGTAACCACAAACATTGAGTAGCTGCATTCACAACTCCTCTATACTCTTCCTCTGTAGATGAGAGTTCTATGGAACTATGCTTCTTAATTGACCAATTGATTGGTACATATGCAAGCATGAACACAAATCCTGAAGTATATTTTTATCTGTGTTGTCACCTTCCCAATCACTGTCAGTAAATCCAACTATCTCTAAGTCATATTTTGCTGCACAAAAAATCCCATGAGTTCTTGTTCCTTGAACAAAGTTCAGAATTATGTTAGCTTCTTTGAAATGGATTTCATGAGTCTGATCCATGTTTCTGGAAGCCACACTAACTACATGAGATATGTCAGGTCGATTGTGTGTCAGATAAAGCAAACACCTAATCAACTGCCTATACAGTGTATTATTTACCAAAGGAGAAGAACTTGCTTCTTCAAGCGTAACTCTAGAATGGAATGGAGTCTTGCTTAGATTGCAATCCTTCCTATTGAACTTGTTGAGAAGATATGAAGCATACTTGGACTGATGAAATTTGATTCCATGTGAGGATTGAGAAATTTTGAGACCCAAGAATTGGCTCAACAATCCCAAATCTGACATGGAAAATGCATGGGTCAGTGCATCCTTCATGGAGGAAATCTCTTTATTTGAACTTCATGTTATCAATAGGTAATACACATACAAAACAATAATCATTAAATAACCATGTATCAACTTCAAATAGACATTCATATCATACTTGCATCGAACAAAATTCTGTGACAACAGAAAGCCATCAATCTTGGCATACCAAGCCCTGGGGGCTTGCTTTAGCCCATACAATTATTTGTTTAACCTACACACTAAATATGGATTAGACAAAAAACCTTCAAGTTGTTGTATATAAATCTATTCTTCCAGATCTCCATGTAGAAAGGCACACTTCACATCCATGTGATTCACCTCCCATTGCCTTGAAGCTGCAATGGCCAAACCTATCCTTAAGGAGACCATCTTTTCCACTGGTGCAAAGGTATCATTGTAATAAATAAATTGGAATTGTGAGTATCCCTTAGCTACCAATATTTTCTTATATTTAAAATTTGAACCATTAATAGAAAATTTGGTTTTATAAACCCACTTACACTTTACTAGCTTCCTCCCTGGGGGAAGATCAACTAGTTCCCATGTGTGATTCTTATGGAGTGAGTTGTATTATTATTTCATGGTTATTTTACATATTGGATAATTTGATGCATATTCATATGTCTGAGGGTCATATTCAATCATCAAATAGCACTTCTCATCAAAGAATGGATCTTTCACAGGAAGGGCACTCTCAAATTGAGGTCTAGTCCTCCTAGTGTCACTAGGATTCCCTACTAGTTCCCCAGTTGCATGAATGGTCCTTTGTGACCACTTTGTTCTTGTAGGAATGTTAGGATCTGCAATCAAATCATCATTATCAGACATATCAGAATCATCAAACTCATTAGTCTCCTCACTTACAATCAGTGGTTGTAGTGATGAAGAGGACTCTCCAACTTCTATTTTTGCTAAAGGCTCTTCTTCAAACTAAACACTCCTTTAAATGAAATATTTTTGAGTTCTCAAGTTTATCATATTTTACCCTTTTCAATCTACATAATTCCCAACAAATGTGCACTATTGTCTTTGGGGTTGCAAATCCTTCCTCTCTTCAGTTGGAATTCTATCCCAAGCCTTTGAACCAAAAATCCTATAATGGGTCACATCTTGATTGTGCCCACTCCAAACTTTGAAAGGATTGATTCCATCAAGTTTCTTGTGAGGCACCCTATTCTAGATATAGGATGCATAGTTTATTGCTTCATCTCAAAACTTTGGTGGCAAAGTTTTAGAATCCATCATGCGAGTTGCCATCTCCTTGAGTGCTCTATTCTTCCTCTCAGCAATACCATTTTGTTGAGGTGTGTAGGGAATAGAATGATACATATGAATACCTACATATTCACAATAATGGATGAAATTATACTTGACATACTCACCACCATTATCATATCTGAGGATCTTGAGTCTCCTCCCATACTGGTTCTCAACCAAGGCTCGAAAGACCTTGAAGAGGTCAAAAACTTCATACTTGTGTTTTAAGAAGTAGACCCAACAGTACCTGGAAAAGTCATCTATGAGGGTTAGGAAATATTTGGCTTGACTCATGGACATATGAGGGAATGGAACAAAAATGTCACTGTGGATTAACTCAAGGGGTGCAGAGGTTCTCTCATGACTAGCTCTCTCATACTTGTGCTTTGGGTTTTTTCCTAGGATGCAACCTTGGCAGACTCCCTTAGAAAACTTCATCTTTGGTAACCCTATGACCATGTCTTTGACACTCAAATATGAAAGATACTTGTAGTTAAGATGGCCAAATATCTCATGTCAAATCTTGCTTGCTACATTAGCATGTGTGAAAATATCAGAGGGGTTTGAGAAAGGTAGGAAATGGGAAAACTTGTATACCTTCAAATTATGATCCACAATGCCTTTTGCTATGACTCTACTATTCAAAATATCTGAGATTTCAAATTCATTGGGAGAGAAGATAACCTTCTTAGGATACCCAGTGTGGGTCATATGATACACTAAAAAGAGGTTAGCAGAAAGACCTGGGACATACAACACATCATTGAAAGAACCATTGTCAAGATCAATCCTATGCTTAAATCATCAAGAGAGGATAAATTTTCTCTTGTCGAAACCATATGTCTAGAAGCTCCAGAATCAATGATGAAGGTGGATGATCTTGAAGTGTTTGCAACCAAGGCATGAACTCTCTCCTTGTCATCTGAATTTGATCCTCCTTCCCTCTTCTTTGCGAATTCGGGAAGGGATATGTTGTTCTTCTCGAGGATTTGGTCAACATGTCAATTTTATTTTTCATACAAGAGCTCTCAGGATGATAGTGCTTACTACAGTATGCACACTTACTCATTTAACCTTTGTTCTTCTTCTTATGGAAGTTCTTCCTAGAGCCTGAGGGCTCCTCTTGAGAATTTGGATTGTCTCTCCTTTTCTTAGGTGGCTTCTTTGAATTTTATTTCTTCTTTCCTTTGGAATCCACCCTCAAATCTCTAGCAACCAAATCTTGGTCTTTCGAAGGTTTGATGGTTCCCATCATTACCAATTTATCTTTCTCCTGGGTGAGGGATTCCATGAAGTTAGCAAGCTTAGGCATCTTCTAGGCTCGTGTTGTCAATTTGGTGGCATGAAAGGTTAAAAAAAAATGATTATATAGGACCAATCTTTGAAAGTATGGTCAAGACTAGTTTCTCTTACTTCTTTTTGATTCCACATTGTTTTAACTGCAAAACTAGGGCCTTAAACTTGGAAAAGTAGACTTGCAAGGATTTGAAGCTGTTGGGACTCAATCAAATCAACTCATTCTCAATTTGATGTCCTTTCATTTCATCTATCTTTACAAATAGAGTCTCAATATTCTCCCAAACCTCATTTGGTGAATTCAATCCATCAAGATGGAAGATGAGGTCTCTTGAAATGCTCAAGCACAATAGACCATAGGCTTCATCCCTCATGTTGTTCCATTTTATTTTCTCTGCAGCTGCATTGGGAGCTACCTCATTTTCCATGGTAACCTTGTAGAGGCATTTAATCCTCAACAAAATCTCTATCTCATCTTTCCATTCGAAGAGATTGAATGGAGTCAAGATGATCCTATGAGATTGGTCCATATCTCAACAATTGTGCCCTTCAACCAGAAGAATGTGCTCCTATTCAATGATGTTGAACCTGAAATAACTATATATAAGGATATAAATCAATATATCAAGGCTCTGATACCATGTGGAAATTAAGCCCAAGTTTTAGATCAATTAACTCACAAAATTACTAGTCAAACATGCAAAATTCCACAAAAATGAGACTGAAAATGGAACATAACACAATCATGTATTGAATAAGTGTACATCAGCCAACATAATCAAGTAATAGGCTATCCAAATATATAATTACATCATATATTTGAAATCAAAAGGATGTTATTCAAATTGGACAAAAAGCAGACTTACGAAACTAGTCAAAATCCCCCATAGGTGCATAAATCACTTTCCTAATATGTCAATATGGTCACGAATTTGCTGAGTGAGATGTACAAGCTGATAAGTGATGGAAATATATCAGATCCATGATTTTGTATGAAGAAAAAGAATGATGATGGTTAAGGAAAAAAACAAGACAGTTACTCCTAGACTAGCTTTTCCCTTTTGCCTTAAAACTGATAAAAGCAAGGAAGCTTTCAGAAAAAGCAGAACTACCCTTTTGCTATTCTGGAATTACTGTATAGTTGTCATAATCTTTCCCAGGATGTTTCTAAATTACTCCTTAATCCATTTTTAGCATTTGTTGAATTCTAGGTGCAAGTGGACGCCAACTAGCATAGTAAGGAATCTATGAATAAGACAAAAATGATTAACTAATGTCAAATATGGGTAACTATGGGTTTGATTATTCTAATAGGATAGATAACTTCTGTATTCATATCATATTTATATTAAGAATAAATTTCTGCCAAAATTATTAGTTTCCATCACACAAACACAATTTAAATAAAGTTACTTTAAAATGTTATGAAGGGATGATTACAGGAACATTTCATGAAATAAAAGCAAACTAATTTCATAATATATATATATATCACATTACAAATTATTTTTTTATTCATGTAATTAAAATATTATATTTATAAATAATATTTATAGAAGTAGTTATATTTTCTCTAATTTAAGTCAAATTTCTAACATAGAAAAGAGTCAATATTAACAATCAAGCTCATTAATTGATAAATAATAGTGAATGACAAGTTACATTCATTGTAGTTGCAATAGATTCAATTGGGTAATTTTAAGAGTTTCAACTTATAAGTAAATAAAGTTTACATGCTTATAAATCAATGTCAGATATTGTATTTAGCACAAACATCATAAACATGCGTTGCATGGCAACAGGTACCTATTGAAGTTGGTAGGTCGATATTGGATATGGAAAATTTGGTAGGTTGTGCTTAAATACAATTGTTGCCAAGTTATTTTCATGTCAAATGCCACTATTATTTCCACGACTAAGTCTAATATTGTAAGCAACCTTGGAACCAATGTAAACAACCTTGGAGCCAATGATAGATCAAGTATTGAAGAGTCTTAAAATCTCTTGCAGTCGGAGTAGATGTTAACATGATTGGATAATTTGGTATAAGTTTAGAATGAATTCACATACTCAAGTTTCAAGGGGCATTGGCTAATTGAGTATATTCCATTTCAACAGAAAATCAAGTGTGGCTTCTTGGAAATATTCCATGCAACTTGAAATTGCTTACATCTTTTTGGAAAAATTGCAGTGCTTCTCCACCATGGTTTCTGCCACAAAGTATGTTACCACATAACCAAAACAAGTTCCAATTGTTTCTACCACCAAGTATGCTACCATGTATCCAAATCAAGTTATAATTGTTTATGCCACTTTAACAAATGGCATAACCAATTTAGCATGCTCTCAAGTTGGTGAACTGAACATTCTCTACATATACCACATTCCAAAAATAAAAGATGAATTCATTGCCAATCAGTGTGCTATATAATGTCGACACGAGAGGAACAGACCTAAAACTAAAGTATATAAGTATATAAAGTAAAATTAGTATTTATATTCTATGCGACTTTTGTAAATATAAAGATATTATCTTTGACTACAATATAGATACATTATGTATTTTTATGTGAAAAAGGATAGATAATATATTTTTAAATACAACATATTTTTTATTTAACTATAAAGAAACTTGATGTCAATTTAGATGCTATGCCAAGAACAAAAGACAAATATAAACACCATATATGTATATATCCCACCACTAAAATGTTTACTTGTCAAGATTCTCATTCATGTGATATTTGCTCGTGTAAGACTCTAAACATGCATATATATAATAAAACATGAAGTGATGTTATGATTCGGTGACTCGTTAGATCAGAAGTTATAGCCCAATATATATATAAAAATATATTTAATTTGTGAATATATACCCGCTCTTAAAGATATGAGAAAGAAAACAACTTATCAATTTGTATTGAGTTTACTAATCGATCAAATCCTGATATCTCCATAAAAAAAGAAACATACCACTAAATTAAACTTAGAAACAACTCATTTGTTTAAGATTTAGGAAAAAAATGTTGTCAAATAATCGAGGCCACATGAACTTCAGTCAAGTGTGATAGGGAAGATCTGGCTTAAGAAGTGAGGGAGCATCTCCAGAGCCAGAGCATGGAAATGGTAGAGGTGTCGCAAAAATGTCATCTCAAATCAAAGAAAGAAATGATTATGCAAGAAGTTCCATATGTATGTATCTATCTATCCTAGATTAATGTGATTGTTGTGCATGTGTCATTCAACGCTTTTTACTATAATGACATGTTGTTACCTTCATGTGCTACCACTAGAACATTACCAGAACTACGATAAGTCATATCATCTATAGCAACATAGATGGACAATAATAAGAGTAGCATCATCAATTAGAGATCGATAAAGAACAAGAATACCTCGTTCAATAGTATATCAACTGCAAGCTTGTGTATGTGGGTAAATTCTATTCTAAGGAACTTTTACCTTTTATATTCAATTTAATGTTTAGGAAACATGTATTTCTTTTAGTTTATAATGCTTAATGCTTACAAATAGCTTATAATCCAATGCAACAATTGAGAAGAGTATGTTTTAGTTTCAATAATTGAAAAAAATCATTCAAAATAGAGTTTGAATACAAGAATTTATGTCTTCAAGCACCAATAGTTGCAATTGGCTAAATGAAAGCACTAGTTAACACATTAGTAGTTGCAATTGATTGAATGAAAGTGTCGGTAACAACTCCTATGACCAGTAGTTGCAATTGACTAAATGAAAGCACCAGTTAGCATACCATTAGTTGCAATTCACTGAATGAGGACCAGTTAACATACTAGTAGTTGCAATTGACTAAATGAAAGCACGAGTAGCATCCCCATTAACAAATAATTCAGTTAGAAGGACAGCAGTCGAGAGTCTTTCACAAGGCAAGCCGAGAACCAGTAACAAACAATTTAACTAGAAGTCAACAATCCATAGGATTTTACAAGGCAAGCCGAGAACTGTTAACAAAGAAATTATCTAGAAGGGAAAGAATTGAGAGGCTTTCGAAAGGCAATCCAAGAAGGATGCTTGTGATATAAAAATCATTGGTTGTGACCATGAACAAGAGGCGGTGACCATGAATAGGTGATGGCTGTGACAAAGGTGGTGGTTGTTACTACATTGACAAAGATGGTGGTTGTGGAGACCGATCCCATCCAACACCTGGACTGATGCAGATGGAATGCATTAAAAATATTTTCCATTACCAATAATCCTTTCATCAATTTGGAAATAACGTTTCAATTGGATTAGCCAATAACAAGTTAGATAAAAAAATATTCAAAATTTAAGAAAATTAAAAAATTCTTTGTGCAATGTAAAAGCTAGGATAAATTACAAATTTAAATTAGTCAATGTAAACTAATAGCCTGTCAAAGCATATCGAACACAATATAGCTGGCCTTTAGCAGGTATTATAATCAAAGTATGTATATCTATATATTTTTCTATATAAAAGGGTCATTTCAAGTAAAAAAGCTTACATATTTATAAATAATAAATATGTCAGGACATTATATTACACAAACTTCAAAATGACATTAAGAGTTTTTCTATATCACATCTACTATTATATTTAAATAAAAGTCAATTTTTATAAAGGAAAGAAATTCTAGAAACAAAATATAAATGAATAAATAAAATGAAAGATTTTAGAAATGGTAGAATGCTATACAAATATTAAGATAAAGAAGAGAGAAAAAAAATACATACATTTTATGATACTTTAAATTAGTTGATCATAAATTTGACAGGTAAATAGTCGTCATTTGTCATTTTACGAGTTAAAATACAACCACTTCATAAAATT
>LPNX010081817.1:37001-66757 GCA_001517045.1 Pseudotsuga menziesii | reverse complement strand
AGATATAGATATATATGTTTATAATACTTTTACTTTTCTCATGGTCTTGTTGTCTCTCCTTATGTTAGGTAAACTTGACACAGTAATGATATTCTAGGCCCATGGTAATGACCCATTGTATTGCTTGTGAAGAAGCCTTAGGATAAACCTTCTTTCTATAGAAATGGAAGCTCTAATGCTATGAGTAAAGATGCTACGAATAAGCACAGGAAGTAGATCTTGTTACTAAGATAATTCTCACAAGGATACACGGGAAAAATAGAGAGAAAGAAAAGAGTTTGAATCACATGAATGAAGAGATGAATATTGGAGTGTATCCTTCCATTGAATAATTAAGAATAATAGTTTACATAAATAGTGCATCCCTCATAGGTAAAATAGAGTTGTATTGGAGATAACTCATCAAGCTCAGAAAGGTAGACTTACTAAATATGATAAAACCCCATAGGTGGCTAAAGCACTTCCCAAATCAGTCAAGGAACTCACGAATTAGAAAAATTAGGAGTGAGTTGTCAAGAGTGATGGAAAACATGTTAATCCTCAAAAATGGAGAGAAAATCATGGAGGATGGGTTGGCAAAAAAATATAGTAGTTTCCTAGTTGACTAGCTTTACCTTATCCACATAAAAGCTGGATAAAAACATAATAAGGAAGAATCTTCAAGAAAGCACAGTTACTAATTCTCAAAGTCAATAAAGTGGACAATATCAACCCATAATCAGGATTATAGTGTTCCTGGGGTATATATGGAAAGTGTTGACTATGTGGTGCAAGTGGTTTCCAACTATCTAGGCTAGTGGGTAGGAAATTAATCAAAATTGATTAAATATTTTATCCTAAGTTATGAAATGGGTTTATTATATTCCCAGACCCCCATTTAAGTTTGATTTTATGAATATATATAGGTATATATAGGACCTAACAACAAGGCTATGGTCAACCTTTACAATTATTCATGTCTAGAGAAGTGAGGAAAGAGGCAAAACCACATGGGAAAAATGTTCTCTCAAGAAAGGACAAGGAAAAAGATTTGAACAATATGTCTTCAAAATGTCTTTATCTTCACTTGAATAAGCTGAATGAACTGCTTCTGGTGAAATACTTGATGAAGAGGCTTGTAAACTCCATGATCATGTGCTAGAGTGTAGAATCTACAAGAAGGAAGAGGAGAGACTCCTTGTATCTCATCAACTGATGAAGCAGGAGATTATATGAATGTTTATTGTTGCTAACAAACTTTGATTTGGAAACAAAATATGAAATGGAAAATATATCCGTGCATACTCATTCCCAAAGAGTACAAAAATTAAGACAATTTATTACACAATCAATTCCTTGAATAGTTGTAAAATTGTGATGTGAATCACATGTCATTATTCTAATATGATGTAGCACCTTCCTAGATATGATATGATGCTGAAAATAATCTAATATATCATAAACATTAGCATATGGAACAACAAATGCAAAGGCTTCAGTGACTCCATGAGGATACAAGGCTAGACTAGGGAAAGTATGAGCAACTAGTGAAACCTGATGAGTGTAAAAATATGAATGATAAATGGACCTGAGATCTGAACCATAAGTATTTAGAACATATCAAACCATGTGTAATATCATGTTGAGTATATAGTTGTCATTTATGTCAAAGGTGTTCATGAATGACAAAGGAATAACCAATGGATCTGATGGCAGGACAAACTTAGTGAAAGACTAAGGTAGTGGTGGCATGGCATGGCATAGTTGAGGATGTGGCATGACACATATCATTACATGAAATATGATGGTGTCCTAATGATGATGAAAGACTAAGGTAGTGATGGCATGGCATGGCATAGTTGACAATGTGGCATGACACATATGATGACATGGAATATGATGGTCTCCTAATGATGATGAAAGACTAAGGTAGTGATGGCATGGCATGGCATAGTTGAGGATGTGGCATGAAACATATGATGACATGGAATATGATGGTGTCCTAATGATAATTTCATAAAAGTTCATTTATAACAAATACAATGGATGAGATGGACATGGATGATAAGACAACATGAATGACTGATCTGAAGACTTCCAAGACAGTGTCAACAGTATGAAGTAAATAACGGTTCATGAAACAAAGAACAGAAGTCGAGTGGAAGTAGAGATGCGGTATGAATGAAAAAGTTGGTTAGACAAATGAAGAGTGGAACTACAGAAGAGTGAAATGAACGAGAGATAGAATATATGTAACAATTGAAGAACAGAGAAACTATATCTGCGGAAGTGTTTGTAAATTCCTTATAATCAGCAGCATGATGAAATTCTCTATGTATATAAATCTTCAAAACTGTTAGAAACAATTATAGAGGATTTTCGAAAAGAAATTGTGCAGATCCGCATAGTCATGGTGAGATCTGCATTCAATTTAAAATCGACAGTTAGGAAGCATCCTGCATAAGCTACGATAGTTAGGAAGAATCCCGCAAAAGATAGGAAGAAGGATAAAGTTCTGCGAAGGATTAAGATCGGACGACTTATATGAATCCCGCACTAGATCCAATGATTAAGGATCAGTTCTGCAACAATCAAGATCGAACAGCTTTTATTAGTCCCACACTAGATCCAACGATTAAGGATTAATTCCGACAGTTAGGCAGAAAATCCAAAGTTCCACAAAAGATCAAAATCAGGCGGCTAAGATTATTTTCGCTAAAAGAGATCGATGGTGCAGAAGAAAAATACGGAAAGGGAATTACGGAAGTAAAGTTTAAATATTTTATGAACCCGCAATCCGGAAGATCGAAGGTTGGGAAATACTTCGCAAAATATCGACAGTGCGAAAGAAAAATTGCGGAAAGGAGCTTATGAAAAGAAGCTTGCAGAAAGGATTTTGTGGCAAGGCAAAAGCAGACAGTCGACATCCGACATCTCGCATCTCACAATATGGATATCGGCGATCAAGGAGAATCCCGATGAAAATCAACGGTGGGGAATCATTGATGAAGAAACCGTGGTGCGGAAACATGATTTCGAGGGGGAAATCTATGTGCTAGATCAACGGACCGGAGAGACTAAAACTTAGATCAACAGCCTGGATTAATTCTGGAGAAGGAGATTGCAAAAGCACCAGAAAACGTTAAGCTGAGCTGCAGAAATGAATTCTGAGGTGTGTCCATAAATGGTAAAGAAGAATGTCAAACATGAAACTCATAGATGGAAGGTGAAGCCCATGTTTTGTGAGAGAAACATGTACAAATGAGTATGCGATGAAGATAGGATGCAGAGAGCTTGTAGAGGAGGAAAAGAAGCCCACATGTGTGAGAAAAATAGAAGCCTGAAGGTCTGAAGATAGAGTATCCCTGTTGATGGAGGAGAGGAAGTCCACAGGAATTAGTTGGAAGAATCATGCGATCAGAGAAGAAGGGAGCTCGCAGATCAGAAGTGATCAAGAAGTTTTTAATTAATTATTTAATTAACAATCGTTAATCACAGATTGTTGAAAAGGTGTGACTATCATATTTGAAAGGACATGATTGTGAAAAGGTATGCTTCGAGAATAAAGAGATTCGTCCACAGAAAACATGAAGGTACTTATACACAAAGGTATGAGTGAGAGAAGTGTCTCAGTGTCAACATCAGAAAATAAGAAACAAAGACTAGTGTGTGTGATAGAGAATGGAGGGAAAATAAATCTAACATATTACAGAAAACATATTAGGGTGGTAGGGTGTCGCTAGGTCAGGAAACATGCTTGCAGGGGGTTGTTGCCTCCTTCCAAAAAAAGTTGGTAAATAGGGTGTAGGAGCATCCTGTCAGTCGTAGCTAACAAAACAGGGTGTCATAGAATCCATTCAATAGTAGCTGATAAACCAGGGGGTCGTAGCCTCCTTCCAGTGATTTCTTGTAAATAGGGTGTCGTAGCATCCTTTCAGTAGTAGTTGATAATCCAGGGGGTCATAGCCTCCTTCTAGTGGTTGCTGGTAAATAGGGTGTCGTAGCATCCTTTCAGTAGTAGCTGATAAACCAAGGGGTCATATCCTCCTTTCAGTAGTTGATGGTAAATAGGGTTTAATATAATCCTTGTCTATAGCAGCAGGCAAAACTATTTGTAAATAAAATTTTTGCAGTAATATGGCGTATGGGTGGTTTACCCTATTGGGCTTCCACATTAAAATTGTGTTCTGTGTATTCTTGTTGTTATGTGTTTTTAATGATAGATTTAAAAAGTGGTTAAATTAGTAAAAATATAACAATACTGATTCACCCCCCCTCTTAGTATTGACCAATAAACCAACAATTGGTACCAGAGCGGGTTCCTTCACTATAGTTTAACCACTGGAAGGAAGATCCCATTAAAACCACTATGGATCAACAAGAAGAGGTTTACACAGTAAATAGATGTGCAATACTTAGAAAATAAAAAAACATATTTTGGAGTACAAGAATGAGAATTTATCTTAAGGCATTGGGACATGATGTACGGAATTAAGTGATCACTTATTACTTCCCAACAAAGAGGATAAGGACTCTAGCTCAAAATAAATCCAAGAAAAGTAACTCAATGGAAATGGCTTCAATCCTTGATGGATTACCTGATGATGTCAAAGAGAAGATGGGTGAATGTAACTCTACAAAGGAACTTTGAGACAAGATAAAATACCTCTACTCAGTTGAGCAAATAGCAGAAGGAAGACTTGCTATTCTCGAGGATGTTAGTGAACATGAAAATATAAGTGAATATGAAGAAAAATTATTTATAGGGACAACAAAATCAGATGAGGAATCAGAAGTGGACATAGAATCCCAATACATGGCTGCTGTAAATGAAATTGAAAAATGTTGGAAAAAGAACAAAGTATTGAAAGAAAAATTGTCAAAATATCAATAAGAGAAGAATTCAAAATAAGAGGAAGTCAAAACCCTCCAAGAAGAGCTATGCAATTCAAGACGACAAGTGTTGGCTAGTATGGAAGAGGTCAAGAGCTTAAAACAAGAAGTTGTTGAATTCAAGGAAGAAGTAAAGAAGCTAAAATATCAGCTTACTGTTAGTGATAAGTTCAAGGAAAGTACTGAAGCTCTTAATAAAGTCCTTAGCTTACAAAGATCCCCTAGGGATAAAATAGGTCTTGGATATAATCATAATGGATCAAGCTCCATCATTCATGAAAATGTTGAATATGTTAAATGTCAACATGATGCCTCTAGAGATACACCCAAGCAGCAGAAGAATCACAAGGAAATGAAGTCCAAATATCATAACTATGTTCATACTCCCAAGATGAAAAATTTCAGAAGACATGCAAAAGAAAAGAGTCATTACAAGCATAAAAACCAAAAATTCTCCAAACATACATTCTTTGGATATTGTCTTTGTTGTCACAAGTTTGGTCACAAGGCTGATGATTGTAGAATCAAAGAAGAAGATGAAGGGTTGATAAGGAAAGAAGACACCAACATTTCTAATGGAAAAATAATTATTTGTTTCATATGTCACGGTATTGGACGCTTTGCAAAACATTGCAAGAATAGTACATGCAGATCTTCCGAGGAAACTCAGAAAAAGGTATGTAAGATGCAAACCAAGGAACAAAGAAATAAAAACCAGTAAGCAAAGTACCTCTTGGAAAAATATGGAGAAGAAAGGAAGACTCCAAATATATAGAAGAAATAAAGATTTCAAACATCAATGAGGTCTCCAAAGATGACGATGAACATAATTATGCCATAGATAAAAAGGGCATCCATTATAAGGAAAAACAAGATGGAGATGTAGAAGGATACACTGATAAAAATGAAGGGGATGAAGAAGGATGTAGTGATGACTGTGGGATCCTTTCCTAAAATATATCTCATGATTTAAACAAAACCCTGAAAATAACATTAGAAAGGATCATATATTCAAGGGGAGTTAAAGTCAGAAAATATCAATTGGTATCTAAGAAAAAAAATCAATTGGTGTCTAATGTTGAAAGTAAATTGAAAGCTATCTTCTTCAAAGATGATGGGTGATCAAGGTTGGTGTATGGATGACATAAGAGAAAGAATGAAGTAACGTGGGAACAACAAAATGTGAGAGTCATGAAGACCATGATGTCTGCAAACAAATAAGAGATAAATATGTTTATGTTCACTTAGTATTTGAAGTCATGACACATAAAAAATGTTGATAGTAGAATAAAACTCAAGTCTAAAAATAAAAAATCCAATCTATTGAGAAGGTCGCAGGATGAGTTTAGAATTGACAAAGGAAAATATTGAGGTTATGAGTCTTTGTGTCCGAAATAGTGAGACCAAAGAAACTATGTAATAAACTAAAGTAATCTTTTTGTTGAGGATCTAAAGTTATGGGTCTTTGGACAGTTGATAATATAGATCTAAAATCCAAAAGAATCCAGCAGTATATGCTAGGTTTTTATATGAAGATCTAAATGCACAGTCTTAAGGAATTATGGTAAGAGCGGAAGCCAATTAACTTATAGGAAGGATAGACCATTAGATATGGCAGCAGGAACATAGTTTAAAAAAAAACATGTATCCTAGATAGAAAATGGAAGAGTGTGAAAAAATGTTGAGTGTAAACTATGTCACAAAAAGGATGACAAAGGAGAGAAAGTACAATGATAGGGGGAGTCCATGGATATATCTTTTAAGCTATCATTCAAGAACAAGAAATGTTAAGATAAATGATAATACATTGGTTAAATAACCAAGTTCAGTTAAAGGGGAGATATAATGACAGGAGGAGTTGTCAAAAAGAAGAGAGATAGGAAATCCTATATCAAAATAGGTGCAACATTGGCATAACATGTTATCCTTTGTCATTGTTTTCAAAGGGGGGAAATGTTTAGAGGTTTCCATCAATGCCAAAGGGGAATATTATTGAGTATATAGTTGTCATTGATGTCAAAGGTGTTCACGAATGACAAAGGAATAACCAGTGGATATGATGGCAGGACAAACTCAGTGAAATACTAAGGTAGTGATGGCATGGTATGGCATAGTTGAGGATGTGGCATGACACATATGATAACATGGAATATGATGGTGTCCTAATGATGATGAAAGACTAAGGTAGTGATGGCATGGAATGGCATAGTTGAGGATGTGGCATGACAGATATGATGACATCAAATATGATGGTGTCCTTATAATGATGATGTCATAAAATTTCATATATAACGAATACAATGGATGAGATGGACATGGATGATAAGACAACATGAATGACTGGTCTGAAGACTTCCAAGATAGTGTCAACAGTATGATGTAAAAAATGGTTAATGAAACAAAGAACAAAGGTCAAGTGGAAGTAGAGATCTAGTATGAATGAAAAATTTCGTTAGACAAATGAAGAGTGGAACTGTAGAAGAGTGAAATGAACGGAGATAGAGTATATGTAACAATCGAAGAATAGTGAAACTATATCTGCGAGAGTGTTTATAAATTCCTTATAATCAGCATAATGATGAAATTCTCTATGTATATAAATCTTCAAAAATGTTAAAAATAGTCTCAGAGGATTTTCGCAAAGAGATTGTCACATATCCACAAAGTCATGGTGAGATCCGCATTCGATTTAAAGTCGATGGTTAGGAAGCATCCCACACAAGATCCGATGGTTAGGAAGCATCCCGCAAAAGATAGGAAGAAGGATAAAGTTTCGCGAAGGATTAATATCAGATGGCTTATATTAATCCCGCATTAGATCAGACGATTAAGGATCAGTTCCGCAACAATCAAGATCGAACGGATTATATTAGTCCCACACTAGATCCAACAGTTAAGGATTAATTTTGACGGTTAGGCGGAAAATCCAAAGTTTCACAAAAGATCAAAATGGGATGGCTAAGATTAGTTCCGCTAAAAGAGATCGATGGTGTGGAAGAAAAATGCAGAAAGGGAATTGCGAAAATAACGTTTAAAGATTCTATGAGCCCACAATTCGTAACCATGAATATCGAAGGTCAGGAAAGACCCCGCAAAAGGTTGACGATGCGGAAGAAAAATTGCGGAAAGAAGCTTGCGGAAAGGAGCTTGCAGAAAGAAGCTTGTGGAAAGGAGCTTGCAAAAAGGAGTTTGCGAAAAGGAAAAAGCAGACAGTTGAAATCCTGCATCCTGCATCTCGCAATCTGGATATTGATGATCAAGGAGAAGCCCGATGAAAATCAACGGTGGGGAATCATTGATGAAGAAACCATGGTGTGGAAATACGATTTCGAGGGGGAAATCTATGTGCTAGATCGACGGACCGGGAGACTCAAAATTAGATCAACGACCTGGATTAATTCTAGAGAAGCAGATTGCGGAAGCACCAAAAACATTAATTTGAGCTGCAGAAATGAATTCTGAGGTGCGTCCATAAATGGTAAAGAAGAATGTCCAACATGAAACTCATAGATGGAAGGTGAAACATGTACAGATGAGCCTGCGATGAAGACATCCCATAGAGAGCTCACAAAGGAGGAAAAGAAGCCCACAGGGGTGAGAAAAAGAGAAGTCCAAAGGTCTGAAGATAGAGTATTTCCGCTAATGGAGGAGAGGAAGTCCACAGGCATTGGTTTGATGAATCCTATGATCAGAGAAGAAGGGAGCTCGCAGATCATAAGCGATCAAGAAGTTCCTAATTTATTATTTAATTAAAAATCATTAATCTCATATTGTTGAAAAGGTGTGACTATCAGATTTGAAAGGGCGTGATTGTGAAAAGGTATGTTTGCAGAATAAAGAGATGCGTCCGTAGGAAACATGAAGGTACTTATACACTGAGGTATGAGTGAGAGAAGCATCTTGGTGTCCACATCAGAAAATAAGAAACGGAGACCAGTGGGTGTGACAGAGAATGGAGGGAAAAGAAATCCAACATATTACAGAAAACATATTAGGGTGGTAGGGTCACCGCTAGGGAAGCCGACAAGCATGTAGGGGGTTGTTTCCTCCTTCCAGCAGAAGTTGGTAAATAGGGTGTAGGAGCATCGTGTCAGTCGTAGCTAAAAAAATAGGGTGTCATAGCATCCTTTCAGTAGCAGCTGATAAACCACGGGGTCATAGCCTCCTTCCAGTGGTTGCTGGTAAATAGGGTGTCATAGAATCCTTTCAATAGCAGCTCACAAACCAGGGGGTCATAGCCTCCTTCTAGTGGTTGTTGGTAAATAGGGTGTCGTAGCATCCTTTCAGTAGTAGCTGATAAACCAGGGGATTGTAGCCTCCTTCCAGTAGTTGCTGGTAAATAGGGTGTAATCCATCCTTATCGGTATCAGCATGCAAAACTATTTGTAAATAAAAAATTTGCAGTAATAGGACGTATTGGTGGTTTACCCTATTGGGCTTCCACGTTAAAATTGTGTTCTGTGTATTCTTGTTGTTATGTGTTTTTAATGATAGATTTAAAAAATGGTTAAATTAGTAAAAATATAACAATACTGACTCACCCCCCCTCTCAGTATTGACCAATAAGCCAACATATCAGTCCAATGATGAATAAGGTCATGGATAACCAACCAGTGAAATATAGGAAAGACTTCAAACCATGTAATATAAGTAACATTGCATAAGAGACCAAAGAGGAATCAACTAGTGAACTTGGGATTTGTATAGTCTTAGG
Source organism: Pseudotsuga menziesii (assembly GCA_001517045.1). Lineage (NCBI taxonomy): Eukaryota > Viridiplantae > Streptophyta > Pinopsida > Pinales > Pinaceae > Pseudotsuga > Pseudotsuga menziesii. The sequence goes on along the minus strand of LPNX010081817.1, from coordinate 57,171 downwards.
AGTATTCAGAGGTATGGTAGATGATATGGGTGGTGGTATGAATGGTTTCATGACATGTATATGGCATCCTGCAAACATGCTTCTAAATCAGAATTATAATCATGTGGAGAATAGTTGCTTAAAGACAAGTCAAGATATAGTGGAAAATCACAATTATTGAGAGATGAATCTAGGAGACTGATAAGTGGATTATCAAAGAAAGGATCTGATATTTTTTATTCTGATATATCATAAAATGAATCTATTTAAGATAAATGAGGAAATTATTTAATTTTGGCACTCAAGGCATAGGTAATATTACCTTGGAATTGCGCGCTATGACAATGTTCTAAGGAATTAGCAGACTTCTCTAGCTCATTTGGAACTTCGATGTTATGCTTCTCAAGATGCTGAGACATGATGTCCATCATCTTCTTGAAACATTTATTCTCTGGATGAAATCCCTTGCTACAATAACAACACTTAGATGTGCTCCCTTTATTCTTAACCTTCACTGAATCTTCATCAGTAGGATTCAAACTTTCATCTTCAACTTTTGACTTTGGTTTCTTCTCTTTCACAATTTGATTTTATTTGCATTTGGTATTCTTTCTTCCTTGAACTATGAGAGAATGACCCTTGACCTTGGAATATTTAAGAGAACCCATATGGATCATTTTATCTTGCTCCTTTTTTAGTGAATCAAAGAAAGTACAGAAAGAAGACATTTTCCAATTAGAAACAACAAGCCTATTAGCATGAAAAGTAGACACAAAAACTGATCATTCAGGACCCAATTTATAAACAATGGAAATGATTAATTGATCATATTTCTTCTCAATCCTACAATGTTTGAGCATTAGAACAAGTGACTTGAATTTGGTGAATAAACCCTCAATAGAATCGAAACTGCTTGGACTCATTGAGAATAACTCAATATCCAACTGATGTGCTCTTAACTCATCTTGAAATCCAAAGGGAGACTCAAGTTTGGTCCATACTTGGTTTGGAGTGGTCAAACCATCTATATGAAAGAGTATACCAGGATAAATAGAGAGGAAATACAATCCATAGGATTCATCCAACCTATTATGCCACTTAGATTTCTCAAACACAACATTAGGCTCATTCTCCAAAGCTAGAGTAATTCTATATAGTCCCTTACTGCGCAATAGAACGCCAATTTTGGATTTCCATTCATGATATTTGAAGGGAGTCGAGATCATAGCTCAATAAGAATGCATATTGTTGAGTTGATGTGCTCAAGAAGAAACTCTCTGCAACCTGCAAAAACAAAACCAGGAGAAAATCTTGTAAGCTTAGATCAAGCTCTTCTTTAGAGAGGGATAGGAGATTGGATGCGCTCCTCAACTTTGTAGAACTTGAGCAACCTTGAGCTTTGATACCATGTAGAAATAGAATCTCTAATCCTATGATTAAATATGCTAAGAAGAAGCACAGGAATTAGATCTTGCTACAAAGATAATTCTCACAAGCATACACAGGAAAAATAGAGAGAAGAAAAGAGACTGAATCACATGAATGAAGAGATGAATATTGGAGTGTATCCTTCCATTGAGCAATGATGAATAATAGTGTACATAAATAATACAACTCTCATAGGTAAAATCAAATTTTATTGGAGACAACTCATCAAGCTTAGAAAGGTAGACTTACTAAATATGATAAACCCCCATAGGTGGATAAAGCACTTCCTAAATCCGTCAAGGACCTCACAAATTAGAAAAAGCATGAGTGAGTTGTCTAGAGTGATGGAAAAAAATTCTAATTCTGGAAAATGGAGAAAAAATCGTGGAGGATAGGTTGGCAACAAAAGATAGTAGTTTCCTAGTTGACTAGCTTTACCTTATCCACAGAAAAGATGGATGAAAGCATAATAAGGAAGAATCTGCAAAAAAAGCACAGTTACTTATTCTGGAAGTCAATAAAGTGGACAGGATCAACCCGGAATCAATATTAAAGCGTTCTTGGGGTATATATGGCAAGTGTTGACTATATGGTGCAAGTGGTTGCCAACTATTTAAGCTAGTGGGTAGGAAATTAATCAAAATTGATTAAATATTGTATCCTAAGTTGTGAAGTGGGTTTATTACATTCCCACACTTTCTCATTATGTGTTTTCTTGGTTTACTCATTATGTTTACAATGTGTTTTTTTATTATATTTGTGTATTATGTGAGGCAAGATATGAGAATTCAATATTTCATATAGTTATTATAATTTTTATTTTAAAAAAAAATCAACTATTATTATGAAGGGTGAAATTAAGATTTAAATGCCAAATGAAAGACAATGTTAAAATTTAAACGTCTTATAAATTTTTTGATGTACAAGGTAGGGCGTCAAATTTCAACCTTGATCATAAATTATATTCATACATAAAATATTGACAACATACTAATAATTCATATTTATTCCCTACCAAGCCAAGAATATACTAATTGTTGGTTAGTCAACCTATTTTGACCTATATTAATTTTCATTTTCCCAAAAAAAAATGTTCCAACGTTTTGTAAAGTTTTGCAAATTTGGATCATGAAACAAAATATTTTGGAAAATGAAAACAATTATAATAACTTTTAAAATTCAATAATTATATTTTATAATTGGTGTAATACACTTTTGATGGGACATAAATTCTTGAAGTGGTTTTTTTTTGCACCAAGAGAAGCGAGGTGCTCTCCAACCCAGTATGGGGGAGATCTTGTCACGTTAGTCATGTTATGCTAGCTGACATAAATAAAATATTAAAAAATGAAAAATAAAAAATATAAATTACATATCGACTTAAATAAAATATTAAAAAAAAAACTAGCATAGATCCATTTTAAACCCAAATCTAAGAAGTACCGAGAGCGATCCAAATGGTAAAAATATGTACACCTCAAAAAAAATGGATCTCTCTCGGTGCTTGATAGATCTACATTTAAAATGGATCTATGCTAGTATATAATTAATTTATAAAACAAAAAAATTTGATAACAACACATTTCTTTCACCTATACCAATAAAGTACATTACATGTCTTATCATGTACCAATACAAAACTATGCTAGACTTCCAACCGCGCAACCTATTTTCTTATTGATAAACTTCGACCTAGTCTCATTCAATTTCCTAATTATTAACATAATTCTGATTCACATTTCGCTTTGGCAGGGAATTGCTACTTTCCTCCTTGTTAATAAAAAATATGCACCCATTTAATAAATTCACTTCTATTAAAAAATGAACAACATTTTCAAGAAGTACTCTCACGAACAACATTTTCAAGAAGTACTCTCACCAAACAAGTTCGAATTAACAAAATATGTACCCTTATAATAAATTCACTTCTATTACAAAATGTTGTTTGCATTTCCAAGAAGTACTCCTCACCAAACAACTATCGAATGCTACTTTCAAAAAAAAAACTAGCATAGATCCATTTTAAACCCAAATCTAAGAAGTACCGAGAGCGATCCAAATGGTAAAAATATGTACACCTCAAAAAAAATGGATCTCTCTTAGTGCTTGATAGATCTGCATTTAAAATGGATCTATGCTAGTATATAATTAATTTATAAAACAAAAAAATTTGATAACAACACATTTCTTTCACCTATACCAATAAAGTACATTACATGTCTTATCATGTACCAATACAAAACTATGCTAGACTTTCAACCGCGCGACCTATTTTCTTATTGATAAACTTCGACCTAGTCTCGTTCAATTTCCTAACCATTAACATAATTCTAATTCACATTTCGCTTTGGCAGGGAATTGCTACTTTCCTCCTTGTTAATAAAAAATATGCACCCATTTAATAAATTCACTTCTATTAAAAAATGAACAACATTTTCAAGAAGTACTCTCACCAAACAAGTTCGAATTAACAAAATATGTACCCTTATAATAAATTCACTTCTACTACAAAATGTTGTTTGCATTTCCAAGAAGTACTCCTCACCAGACAACTATCGAATGCTACTTCCAAATGGATTCAAAAATGTGAAAAAACAAAACAAATAAAGCATTGTTGTTAGACTTACAATCAAAAGTAATGTGTCACAAATTTTAAAGCACTCACTTCTATGTTCAATATATTTCATATCTAACACAAACACATGCATATACCATTGTTACACACACTAATATTATACACCATTCACCTCAAAAAAATATGCTCGAGAGTGGACGCAACCTGACGTGATAGTGTATACAACATGTTATACCATGACGTTTTTCAAGCAAGAGTCAAAGTAGCCATAAGAATGCCTCTTGCTGTGATCGACATTATTATTTTACATGAACCATTGTGCACTAGTTTTTTTAGTTTAATTGGATATATAGAGTAAAAACATAACTTTGCAATTTCATTATCCATTGTGATATATATTAAAAAAGTGGCAATATGTAAGGAGTACCATGCGCCAGGGTGGGAAGGGGGTTATATATGATTTCGATGAAAATAAAAACATTGTTAACGCTTACAGTTATTGAGGAAAATATTATAGCTTCTCTTTGAGGATTATCTATCCTTATAGAGAAGAGGGTATCCTAGATCATGGTGATAAGAGACTCAACAATTGTTATTAAAGTGTTTTTCCTATAAACCACATTTAATAATTTAAAGCTTCGGCAGAGTCACTCAAAACTCAAATGACTTGTGTCATTAATTCAAACCAATCTCCTTCTATTAGGTCATAGGGAAGTAAAATCGTGACGCCAACTCCTAGGCCAATGTTGGAGCCTTAATGGATATAGGATTTTTTAGTATAAATGGGTGGGATGCATTCCCCACATCAATATTTTGACATTAATGAAGCCCCATGTGAAGAAATATCAATTCTTCATGAAGGTCTCCGACATGTGGCATTTGGAAATGGATTTGAAATTTGTTCATTAAAGTATCTGGTGCTTGGAATTGTATCCCAACTTTGTCTTCCTCTAGTTGTCACTGTGTAACCTAACCCCTATGCTTCATTGTTTTTGGATGACTCATCGACAAGGAGTTCCCTGTTAGATATATGGGGGTAAGAATGATAATGGGAAATTCCAATGTGGGTGCAAATAAAATTTATGAAGTGACCAACCCCAAGGATAACATAGATGAACAACTGCAAGCTCTAAAAGATGTTATGGGATCCCATGTCAATCTAAATTATGTTGTCCTTCCATGAATTTTTTTTAGTATTATATTTAAATTTTAATAAATTATTGTATAGTGTTTTTATATTTCAGTTTGTAAGCAATTTACTTGCCCAAACTACTTGGGATTTCAATAATGTACCTAAGAAGGATAATCTGGGTACCTAGGGAGGTACCCAAGGGGATAATGAATGTAATTTGGTCATAATCATGGAATAGGCCCACTTGGTAGTTGGTGGGTAATAAATAGGACCATAGGGTAGTTAGAGGAAATGTTATAATAATAAGTATTAGTTGGAATCGACCCCTAGTATTGACTATGTTGGAGGTTGGTAGTTAATGTATTGTAGTAATCATGGCTTGTGGAGTGATTCCTTCCATATGGAGTTATTGATTGTGTTACCCTCCTTTAAGGTTCTTTATCTACATTCTTGGCTTGTCTATTATGTGGATGTATTTGTGTTTATTTATGATTTTTAAGGATTCTATCTTGTTTTTCATTCAATATTAAGGGTTAAGTATTACAACACGCCATATCAGAGCTCTTTCTTGTGCACAAGGTGAAATGATTTTTCCTTTTTTGTTATATTTTACAAGGAATAAAGACGACGATAGAATTAAAATCTGTTTTGAAGTATTTTATGTAGAATATGAAAAAAACAATTGTAGATCTGAGTTCCTATTGGAAAAACACCCAATTTCAAAAAAGAATTGTCCAAATTGGAGTTTAGATTACCTTTAAGAATGCAAAGAATTTTAGTTCTGGTGCAAAGTGTGTCTTCCACTACTTGGTCCTGGGAGGTACTTGGTAGATAGGAAATCATTGATAAGTGTTTTTGTTGTACACTGCTTCATATGGTGTCATGTTTGAGGAACCATGGTAAAAGGTATTATATGACCATTCGGCTAGAGGGAGCCATTGGGCTCATTGGTGTGGCATGTCCAGTGAAAAGCATCGCAACTAGGTTTCCAATCACTTGTTGACCACTTTTATTGGACCATTCATTTGGGGGTGTTATGGTGTGTTAATATCCAACTGAGTGCCCTGAAGTTTAAATAGATCCTACCAAAAATTGTTGGTAAAAGTGGGGTCACGATGAGAAAAATAGAAGTGGACATGCCATGGAGCTTGAAAAATTGATCCAGGAAAATTTGTGCCACCATTGAGGGTTTAAAGTTGGTGGCAAAAGACATATTTGGTAATATTATCTACTATCACCATAATGAATATTTTAGTGATTCCATTAGGAAGCCACACAATGAAATCCATAGAGATTTATGTTCATTTATGGTTGGGAATGGGAAGTGGTTGCAAAGAAAATGGTGACTTTATTGTATTTCCCATATGTCGTTGGCAAGTGTCATTGGTTTCAATAGAGTTGTGGATATAATTTTTCATGCCTTCACAAAATCAAGAGTGCTTAATTATTTCATAATTTTTATGAAATCCTGAGTGACCTGATGTGGGTGATGAATGTGATTCCTCTAATATTCTAGGTTTCAAGGCCAAATAGAAAGTGAGAAATATGTGCTCCTTATACTTCAAAATAGTTTGGTTCCATGTATACCTTGGTGGAGGGTATGATTCCTCTTGAAGCATTTTGGTGAGGTGTCTAACTATGCCATGGGCCATCCATTCCTATTGCACATTGTCAAGTTATCCTCATACTAGTAAGGATAAAGAGAATAGTGAACCCTCCTCTTAAAATTACCTAGAAAAACATCAAATACAACATTGTTGTGACCCTTATTATATATGATTTCATAATCATAACCCAACATCTTATTGAACTATTCATATTTCTTGAGCTAGAACAGACACTACTTGAGGAATCCTTGAGACTACCATGGTATGTCTCAATCTAGAAACCACCCTATGAAATATGGTATCCATGTCTCAATTGCATGAAGGATAGCCATCATTTCTTTCTCATAGGTGGATTTGCTTAGGTTTTGATCATATAGTTGCTTAATAGTGAAGGGAAAGGGGCATCCTTCTTGTGATAAGACTGTTCCGAGGACACGACCCAAGGCATCACATTCTAAGAAAAATGTCTTAGTGAAATCCAACATTCCTAGCATTGGTGTAGTACACATGACCTATTTCAAGTGCAGAGAAGGATTACTTTGTTGCCTCTTTCTTTGTGGAAGTATTCTTTTTTAGCAGTGTTGTAAAAGGAGCTACAATCTTCCCATAATTTTCTACAAACTTACAGTATTATCCAATAAGTCCAAGGAACCCTCATAAGTTGTAGAGAGTCTTGGGGTGAGGCTAGTTCTTCGTAGCTTCCACTTTTTTAGGATCCACCCTTACCTCGTATTGACTCATAGTGTGGTCCAAGTTTCAACCTTAGCCACCCCAAAATCACATCTGGATTGTTTAATAAATAATCGTTGGTCTTGTAATATTTGCAAGGTATAAGAAACATTAGAGGTGGATTTCCCATGTAGGGTTGTAGACTAGGATATAATCTAAGAAAACCAAGACAAAATGGTGGAGGAAGAGACACAAAATATTATTCATGAGGATTTGAAAAGCATATGGGGAATTGCAGAGGTTGAATGGCATGACTAAGAACTCATAATTACCCTCATGAGTGTATAAAGAAAATTTAGGTATGCATTCCTCTTTCCTCTTGATTTGATGGTATCCTAAATGAAGGTCAAATTTGGATCCCTGTAACTCGTTTAAGATATCATCAATGTCAAGAATGGGAAATTTATATTTGATGTTTATTTTGTTGAGAGCCATTAAATTAGAACACATGCATTGATTTCCTTACTTTTTTAAGTATGTCACCACTAGGGAACAATAAGTGCTTGTGTTACGACGAATAACACCAACCAGCAATAATTCTTGAACAATTTTTTCAATTTCATTCTTTTGGGAAAAAGGGTGGTGGTAAGGATGCACATTGGGGGGTTGACTACTTGGAAATAAAGGAAGTCCATGGTCATGTTCCCCATGAGAGGGAGGTAAACCCTTGGGAACCTCAAAAACTTGTTGATACTAGTAGAGAACCTATTGCAAGTAGGTGTGGATATTTGATGTGGGTGTGTCCAGAACTTAGATGGCATGGAACTAAGAAATAACACCATAATGGCCTTTCTTCGATAGTTTCACCATGCAGTGGGATGAAATAATTTTTAGAGAACTAGGTGTAATTCCATGGAGGTGATGTGTGTTCTTAACCTAAGTAAAGTTGAGAGAGAATTCCTTAAAATCCATTGTAATAGGACCTAAGGTACCGAGCCATTCAACTCCTAAAACAATATCACAACCACCCATGTCAATAACAAACATATGAGTTTTCAGATAGTAGTCCCCCATTTCGAGTTTGACATTTTCACATTTCCCCCCACATTCCGGTGTATCCCCATTGGCTATCATAATTTGTAAATGGGGAAGATATAACCATGGGTGTCTTCAACCACACGCCAATGGATGACATTAAGGGTGTTTCCACCATCAATTAACATAATGAAGTTTTTGTACTTAATGTATCCAATAAATCTCACTATTTGAGACGTGGAAAACTAATCCATAAAGTGGCATGGATATTTCATTGGAATAGTTCGTCACAACAAATCTTACATCTTAGTTCATTATGTTAGCTTCATCCACATAATGGTAAATAAACTAGAACTACAGGGAAAATTACTAGAACAAAAATAACACATCCACACAAATAACACAAGACATACCTTGGGAAAACCCACCATGGGGAAAAACTCATCCAAAAGTGAGGACTATGCCTTTATCTTTTTTTTTTCCATAACACAATGCAAATACAAAGAGAGTGGTACTCACTGTGGAGTTGCCTTTGACATTGTGGCATGCATGGATACTACAGGATCTCGTACCACCTATGGTATGCTATAGTATCCACTCTCTTATTGTTTCTCATCTATGGAACAATGCAATAACATCATAAAAAATGGAACCTCTTTTCCTCGTAACTTACTAGTATTTAACACAGCCTGATAGTCTAGGGTTTGTGCATGTTGAAACTCTTGATTAGGGTTAGGTTTTAGACCCTCTACAATGTTGCATAAATTCCACACATGACTAGTTCCACATGTGTGGGTAATGAGAGCTAACATGGAATCCACTCGATACTATGGTGGTCGATTTGATAGGTCAACTTGCGGGAGGCATAACTTCCTCATATGGACTTTGATTGAGGCAATTCTTGCATTGTTGGAAATATCTCAGAGTGGAAAACAACGTCGATGGGATATTAGCTATACTTGCAAAATTTTGGCCCAAACAAACATTGTTTAATCCCTCAAATGAGCCTCAAAAGGATTTGGCTCCTAAATCTGCAAAGTAGGGCCTTCCCCTAATATGGGTCCTACAAGAAAATTCATCTAATTATTCTACCCATAAATCATCGAAATAGATGAAAAAATATATATTGATCCTTGATGGTATTTTTGCAAGGCATGAAAATGCACACCTTGCTAGCTTGTCAACTACTACAAATTGATATTCATGTCCCTTCCTTATTCTTTCCAAACAACCCACAAATATCTAGAGATATTGTTCCAATAATTGATGATTTTTTCAAGGTCTCTAACACCTATATGAGATTTTAGATATGCTCTTTATAGGTAGAGCTATAATGAGAGAAACCTCTTGCAATAAATAATGAAAATGCACGATATAACAGAAATAACAAAACAAAGAAGGAATTTATTGATCGAAGTCCACTTCGAGGGGGAAACCTCCTTTGAGAAAGCTCAATACAAATAACTCGTGGATGCCTTCATTGGCCTCAACACATATTTATATACTAATTCTAATCTAAACAACTATTACTCCCTATGAATGTGGGATAAACACGTACTTATAAGTCTAATCTAAACAACTATTACTCCCCATAAATGTAGGACAATACATATACTCACGATATGACTTACAAAGTTGCATCCAACAAAAATATACTAAAAAAGTAAAGAGAAGGGTTGACCTGAGTTCCTAACATACCCTCCCTCTTAGAAAATCTTTGTCCTCAAAGCTTTGGATGTGGAATATGTTGTTGAATATGAAGGAGTGGTTCCCATGTAGCATCCTTTGGTTGCATGCCGTGCCACTAAATTAATACCTCTGTGATGCGTCGAGAGTGAAGCTAACGAGTGTGCCTATTAAGAACAGCCTCCAGCTCCAAAATGATGGATCCTTCATTATCGAGTTCTGGTAAAATAGTTTGTGCTCTGATGTTGGTGCTAATAACTTTCTTAATACAAGAGACATGAAATAATGTGTGAACGCGAGAAGAAGGAAGAAGTTCCAATTTATAAGAAATGGACCCAATATTCTGAAGAACCTTTTATGGCCCATAGAAATTTGGAGCCAGCTTATGAATCCCTTTGAATTTCAGGGAGGATTGCTTGTAAGGTTGTAGACGAAGAAAAAACATATCCCCAACTTGAAAAGTGTGCTCAGAATGGTGTTGATCGACTTCTTGTTTCATTCAATTTTTTGACATGTAAAGATTTTCTTGCAAAATGTGAAGAATCTGATCTCGGTTTCAGAGAACAGTGTCAACTTCCTGAATTGGTGAATTGTTGGGGGTGTATGGAAGGAGCACTGTTGGTTCCTGACCATAGACTGCTTCATATGGATTCATTTTAGATGCCATGTGGTAGGAGATTATGTACCACCATTCAGCGAGAGGGAGCTAGTTTACCCAGTGATGTTGTTGTTCAGAGATGAAGCAACGAAGATAATTTTCCAAAAATCTTTTGATAACTTCAGTCTAACCATTTGTTTGTGGGTGATACCCTGAACTCATATTTAGTTTGATGCCAGTGTGGAGAAATAGTTATGTACAAAAATGACTTGTGAAAGTTACATCGCGATATGAGACAATGGTAGAAGGGATTCCATGAAGATGGAAGATTTGGTCCATGAAAATTTGTGTGATTGAGGAGGCGGTATACAGATGGATGAGGGCACAAAAATGACTATATTTGGAGAGGTGATCAACCATAACCAAGATCATTGTCTTCCCTCTAGATTTAGGGAGCCCTTCAATGAAATGCATTGAAATATTTGTCCAAATCCATGTAGGGATGGGCAAGGGTTCGAGCAATCTCGGAAGGAGTGTCATTTCACCCTTGTGGGACTCGTAGGTATAACATTCAACCATCATCTGTTGAATTTCCCTTTTCATTCCCTTCCAAAAGAAGTTTCACCATTACCATTCATAAATTTTGAGGAAGGAAGAGTGCCCTGCCGATGGAGAAGCATGGAGTTCATAGAAGATATCTTGTTGAATATTTGTGCTCTGGGGAAGCACCAGACAGCCCTTGTATATCAAAGAAGCACCATCCCAAGAGTAATGCAGCACAACAGAAGGGTTATTGGCCAACCATTGGATGATTTCATATAATGAAGAGTAATTGACATAGCCTTATTGAATAGATTCCAACCAATTTGGAATAGGCATATAAATAGATGAAAGAGAAATGTGGTCATCAAATGTGGAAGAAATATCATTTGCCACAATATTTTCCTTACCCTTCTTATAAGTGATCTCATAGTCATAACCCATGATTTTTATAACCCATTTATGTTGTGTTGGGGATGAGACCCATTGTTCCAGGAAATATTTGAGACTATGGTAATCCGTCTTAATGCATAAATTATTCCCTAATAGGTATGGTTGCCACTTCTGTACTACATGCAAAATAGCCATCATGTCCTTCTCATATGTAGAGGAAACTAAATTCTTACCGGAAAGGTGTTTTGCTGGTGAACACAATGGGATGTTCATCTTGAAGGAGAACAACACCAAGTCCATTATCGCAAGCAACACTCTCAATAGTGAAGGGATTGGAAAAATAAGGCATAGCTAAAACAAGTGTGGTACACATAGCTTGTTTCAGTTTGCCAAATCCACACTCAATAACATGTGTCCATGTAAAAGCATCATTTTTCAATAGACCTGTTAATGGAGCCGCAAAATTCTTGTAATCCTTGACAAACTTATGGTAGTATCTAGTGAGTCCCAAAAAAACATTAAGGATTTTGAGTGTCTGGGGATGTGGTCAATTTTTCATGGCATCTATTTTGGCAGGATCCACACGAACCCCTTGTGTTGAAATAATATGCCCGATATACTTTGCTTATTCTTTCCCGAAAACACATTTAGATTATCTGGCATGGAGATGATGATCATAGAAAATTTGCAGTACAAGATCCAGATACTGGAGATGCTCAACCCATGTTTTACTATAAATGAGGATATCATCAAAGAAGACTAGAATTAAGTTCTGCAAGTAGGGACGAAATATTTTATTCATCAATGCCTGGAATTTGGAAGGATTATTGGTGAGGCCAAAGGGCATGACCAAAAACTCATAGTGGCCATCATGTGTGCAAAAATTTGTTTTAGGGATATCATCCTCATGAACCCGAATTTGGTGATACCCAAAATGAAGATCCAACTTGGAGAAAAAATGAGCTGGCGTGAAGCTCATCAACAACAAGAATTGAAAACTTATCCTTGATTGTAATGTGATTAAGTGCTTGAAATTCAATGCATAGGATCCATGACCCATCTTTTTTTTGGACAATAAGAACTTGTGAATAAAAGGAACTAGTACTAGGGTGAATAATACCTTGCTTCAGTAAGTTCCAAATCCTGCATCTCAATCCATGTCTTTTGGTGAAATAGGTAGAGATAGGGCCTGATGTTGTGATGTATGCTTCTAGGAAGGAGCGAAATATGCTGGTCCTATGGTATTGAAGGTGGAAATCCCACTGGTTCAACAAAGACACATGCATATCGATCCAAAATTTGTTCTAGATCCAAGGGAGTAGTGGAGATCATTGATGGTTGCATCTAAATGGAATGGAGCTGAGTGATGAAACCATATAAATTATTCTTAAGGATATTTTCAATGCGATGTGAACTAATGATGTTGAGAGGCCCTGGTTGTAATCCCTTTAGTGTGTGTTTTTCCCATTGGCTGAAAACTACATCCAAATTTCATCAAAATCCCATAAGATGGGTCCAAGTGTGTGTAACCATTGAGTGCCCAAACCCACATCGCATCTGCTTAAGGGTAAGGAAAACATGTCAAAATGAAATTTATAATCTCTAATAGAGATAAGCACATTGCAACACTTCCCCTTGCAAGGTAAGGTTCCCCCATTGGAAATCATGACTTCAAAGCTCTAGCAAGGATGGACAAAACAACCAGCCTGTTTGGCAATCCAAGGGTCAATGAAGTTATGATTGCTACCAGAATCAATGAGTAGTGTAATAGGGAGCTTCTTGAAAAAACCCTTGACGCATGGTTTGTTGGGTGGTGATTCCAGCTAATGCATGGAGAGATATCTATGGGTGGTCGTCTTGATAAGGAGGGTCAACAAGCAACTGTTGAATGCCAACCTGATCATCTACTTGATCCTAAGCATCTTCATAAATTTCAGGTGCAAGAGGAGAATCCACACCCAAGATATAGATATTTTGCTCAGCACATCTCTATGAGCACTAGGAGGAGAATCCTCTAAAGTCATCAAGAGCACTAGGAGCAAAAATTTGTCCATTTTGGATCTTCATGAGCCTTGATGTACCAATAGAACCATTGAAGGGCTTCATGTTCCAAATGAAAGGATGCAAGTGGGACTTTGTTAACATCAAAAGTGTTATGCAGACTGAAATGTTCTTCTTTCTGTATATCCATCCAGTCATATCATCACCATTGAAGCGAGGAAAATTAACCTTTGGCCCACAAAAATTATTGGAAGAAGGGAACCTAGTGTCTGCAAAATAATCTGGTTGCCGTCTATTGTTCATGGCTGAATGTTGAATATGGAGGCTGAGAATTTTTTCATCCATATCTTGGAGTTTGGTCTTGAGGGTGGCAAGTTCATCTTCCATTTGTTTTTTTTCTCCTACGCAGGTGACAACCATAACCGAGAGCTTTTTTTTTGGGGGGGGGAGGTGGGTGGAAAAACAAAAACATAAATGTTTTTAGAAAATGAAAATTTGGAGTTGGAAAAAACTATGATGGGTAATTTGGGTTTGACTAGGTTTTGGACACTTTTTGAGAGTCATGGAAGCATAAAATGGGGATTTCAGAAGCGGGGTGAAAGAATGGAATTTTTTTTCAAAGAGGGACAAGGAAGTAGAAATAGGAAATGAACACTGTGGCAAAATTTGAAGGCGATTGGGTGAGAATCACCTTCGAAAAGTGGAATTTGGAATAGGGTCCTCAAGGAAGGAAATATGCAGAATGGAATTGTAGGGGTTCCAGTGAATTTTGAAGGGAAATGGAGCTAAATCAAAGAAGATATGGTGAAAAAACATAAATTTATATTTATTTTTTTTGGGTGGAATTGATTTATGACGACTCTTGATAGATGCAATTTGCTATTTATCAGCTGGCAATAGATATGGACTCCATGTATGTTCGGCTTTATAAAGGTTCAGGGGATTCACTCGACCACCAATGTTGTCTAGAAACTTGCATATTGGGGCAGTACCCCTCACTCCATGACTCAAGTAAAATTGATAACTGCTTTGCCACAAACTATAACTCTTGGTTTACCTTACGGGTGGGAACTAGTCATTCAGGTAGGGCCCGTTTCCCTTTTCGATAGCAGGTTATCTCAATGGCTAGCTACTTCTGGGTTCCTATGGTACTCCACACAATGAGTTTTAGGGTTATGCTGAAGTAATTCCCACAGTTAAGCGGATAGGGGTTATTCCCTTATCCGAACTTACAATTGAAATGACCAATACAGATGCAAAGAAGAAGAACTACTGCAATAATCACAGCATCGAGAAGCCACTTCGAAGAAAATTTGGCAAAAAATCTACCCATTGAGCCCAAGAAAGTGCTTTGATACCATATGAGAGAAACCTCCTGCAATAAATAATGAAAATGCACAATATAACAGAAATGACAAAACACAGAAGGAATTTATTGATCGCAGGCCACTTCGAGGGGGAAACCTCCTTTGAGCAAGCTCAATACAAATAAATCGTGGATGCCTTCATTGGCATTAACACGCACTGATATACAAAGTCTAATCTAAGCAACTATTACTCCCCATGAATTTGGTATAAACACGTACTTATAAGTCTAATCTGTCTAATCTAATCAATGTGGGATAATACAATATACTCACGTGACAACTTACAAAGCATATGTGTCCAACAACACTATACTAACAAAGTAAAGAGAAGGGTTAACACAGGTTCCTAACATATAACCCAATATATCATCTAAGTACTCGACTACAAATGAATCTAGCAAGAGATTTAATAATCATTCATCAAACACATAAATATAGTTGGTGCATTACATAAACCAAAAGGCATTACTAGTCATTCATATATTTCTTGTGTTGTATTGAGGTAGTCTTCTAGATGTCTTCTTCTTTAACTTATTCCTAATCTTATCCCAATTTGAGATCCAACTTAGTGAAGTACTTGGCATGTTGCAACTAATCTAACAAGTCATCAATCCTAGGCAAAGGGTATCAATTATTGAGAGTGATATTATTCAAAATTATGTAGTTTATACATGCATCATCCAAATCCCTCCCTTATTGGATACTATAATGATAGGTGACCCACAAGATGAGGTGCTTGGTCAAATTACTCCCTACTCCAATAGTTGTTGCAACCTTTTTTCTCTTCATCTACTTCCAAAATGGATTGTTTATACAGTCCAATGTTTGGAAAATGGGGACTCAAGCAACACATATATCTTGTGCTCCACCTCCTTGTTAGGTGGTAAGCCTTTAAGCTCATATAACACTTCTATGTATGTCTACAAAAGCTTATCCAACTTATGTTTATGCCCTTTAGTGCATCCCTTCGTAGATACCTTTACTTTGACCAATTCATCTCTTAGTTGATTTTCTCTTAATAAGAGTAATCCAAACTTTCCACTAGAATTAATGAGTTTCTTAGCTTGGTTAGTGCTTACCAAAGAGATCATACATTTACCTTTGTGTGCATTGATGATTAAGGACTTTCCATCCTTAATCAAGCAATATTCATTATTTATCTCCTTGTGAAGATTGCATCCCTCAAGTACATGTAGAGGCTTTCAAACATTACACAACACATATCAAATGGCTACATCTACCTCCACTTCATCAATATAACTTGCACTTGTAGAAAACTTGATCCTACACTCCCTAGTGACCCTCAGCTCTGCGTCCTTGTTTACCCATGCATCCCACTGGATATGGGTGAACATGGTTATAAAGTTCCAATCCAAGCTTGTTTACCATATCTTCTTCTATGAGGTTGGACTACAAACTGGAATCATATACTTAGCATCCATCCATCTTCGTGACTTGGGTCTTAATATGGAAGAATTGAGTCATCTCCTTCTCTTCCTTGAGCTAGAGGCTACTCAAACCCACCTCTTTCATGATTGTGGTGGAGACAATATTCTAATCAACATATAAGCTACTCTCTACTTGATTATTATGTATATATAATATAATATAACCATCATTACCAGCCCTTTCTTGTTAGGAAATAACTTGTAACCATAGATTTTGGACTGCACTAAAAATTTCTTGCTCTTATAATAGGTTGGAAAGGAAAGTACAACAATCTAAAAAATATGATATATACTTTTTCATGTAATCAGACTCAATTTTCTTCAAAATATCATGAAAATACCAAAACAATCTAAAGAATATGATATATACTTTTTCATGTAATCAGACTCAATTTTCTTCAAAATATCATGAAAATACCAAAAAGGTGGTGACAAAAAGTACGCAGCATAAAAAAATCGAAATTACAAAACCTATAGAATGACCTTGATTTGAAAGAGGATATTCTTGTATATTTTTTAATACAAAATATATTATAAACCTTGGAAACTTTATAAAACGACTACTAAATAATTTGAGAAGGTCCACAGAACAATTTGAACCACATAAATAGAAGCTAGTTTCATGCCATTTCAAGAAAAACAACTATTCAAATGTTGCTTAATTTATTCTGTCATGATCTTTTTTGTGACTAGCATAAAGAAAAAGAAAACAATATAGACCAGAATATTATTTAAAGTAAAAAATTCATAATGTTAATTTTATTGATATTAATAATCATTTTAAAGCTAAAGCTGAGATGTCTCTTAAACAAAAATGTGGTGTATATAAAGATAATATTAAATAAGTTGTAAGGTTAAAAAAAAGACAATTTGGTCCGAAAGAGCTTATCCTCAAAACTTCAGGTAATTTCGATGAAGGAACTGAAATCTAATGATTTAATAAAAAAAATACATTTTGTATAAATATGATATATTGAGTGCTATAAAAGAATTTAGGAGGTTTATGTTAATATCAGGTTTGTTTAGCAAAATCATGTTCAAAATATACTACCATTGTTTTCATAAAATTGATATTCAAATCTTAGTTCTATGAGATGTTCATGTTCATGGAAGTGTAGGTGTTCACTAGAGTTTGTGGTTCATTTCTTGAACCCTTGCTTTCCCACCTCTGCAGAAAAGTCTTGTACCAATGAGCAGATAGCTTGGGATACCGCTTCAAGTTGTCAGTGAAGTTCACATAATGAAGACCAAAACGCCAAGCATAACCAGTCAAAACTTCAAAGTCATCTAGTAGAGTCCATATAAAGTATCCACGGATGTCTGACCCATTCCTGCCATAATAAATAAACATTTTATGTCTGTGCCATAGTAAATAAACATTTTATGTCTAACAGAGACATTCATCATTTAACAAGTTCCTTGATTTTATAAGTTTCATAAAAACAATTGTTTAAGAAATGGTATGCCTTGGATGGAACATTGTGTGCTCTTTGTATACCTTATTGCTGCAAGTACATACTGAAGGACATCTCGATGGAGATCAATCCTGTATTGGTCATTCAAAGCCTCCGAGACGGGACTAGAAGAATTATTGGGCTCTGCAAATCCTGTACAGGAATGAAAGCTGATAATATAAGTCCAGGAATGAAAGCTGATAATATAAGTCCAAGCTGATAAGATAAGTGCAAAACAGATAATTAGATGGTCACTTGTAGAAGTAAAAACATTATGGGCACCAAAAAGAATGATCAGAAAGTTGATATAGGAAACAGTAACACTGATCTAGGATATATGCTTTGTTAAACCTAACCAAATCTGCACTTACAGGTAAAGCTTTCAATAAGAACTTGAAAACCTAACTTGTGCTAAAGGAATAACACAAAAAGGACTACCCACCATTTTCATACACAATAATAGGAGTACTATGGGAACGATCCTCAATATATCCAAGCATTGCTTGTATACTTTGTGGTACAACTGGCAAACCAGCTAATGATGTCTGCCACAAATTTAAGCATGTGGTAGATTTTTTTTTAAACTTGCTTAAAATATAATGCAAATAATTTATAAAAAAATATAATGTTAGAAGAACAGCACATGATTATAATAGGGCATGTGAGTTTTCAAATTCTCTTACCCTATTGCTGATGGGGATTCCATCTCGCTGCACTATATTCCTCAAGCAATATACGACAACCATAAATGCTCTCAATATCTCATGCTAGTAACGTATCACTTTTGAATTACACAAAAATACAAAGAATCCACTGTATACAGGAGGGCAAGTTAAAACATTGTTCGAAATAAGATTTATTGGGTTATATTTATTTGTGAACATGTCTCATACCTGCAGATCCAATAGACATATCTTGAGCATAGTCTCTTGACATAGGAATACCTTTTCTCGGAACATCGAAACAATACCATGTAAAATAGTGATTCACACCAATGAAGTCCAACGACCCTCGTATCTTTTGAGCCTCTTCCTTTGTAAATGAAGGTAATCGAGAACCTACTATTTTCCTCATACTCACTGGATAGTCTCCAATTACAAATGGGTCCAAAAACCTGGGTTTTGGAAAAGAATGTAATCTAAGATTGGATGTCCACCCTTATCCAAACAAAACTAGATACATCCACTTCAACAATATTGCTGTTAATTATTTGAATAACTATGAAACTCCGACTGAAAGAAAAGAAAGAAATCACAATTCACAAGAATGATTAATGACAGTGAAGATTTTGGTTGAAGCATGAGTTAACTTGAGAATTCACTATTAAAGAAGTAAACTTACCAACCCATCATAAAATCATTTGCTCTTTGAGTGGCAGCTACATCTGTGGATTTATTGGTAAGAGGTATCAACCAGTTTGTTAAAATTACTAATCCAATCCAGCCCTTTTGCTTTGCCTGCATTCGTCAAGCAATTTAGAAAATAACTGATGTGCTATTAAAAAGAATGGAGATGCCCACCCTCTTTATCCATTCGACTTTCCCATAGAAGGAGTTGAATAGAGATCAGAGAGAGGAAAATAACCTGATATCTTTTCCTGTATAGCTCCACAGCAGCTGAATGCGATAGCAAGACATGGTGGGCAACAATATAAGGTTCAACAGTTGAGTTTCCAGCAGTACAATTTTTTCCAAATGGCTTGGAGCATCGTTGAGGTGGGAAAATACCCTTATCATATCCCCAACTTGCAAATATATTGGGCTCATTGAAAGTGGACCAATATTTCACTCGATCTCCAAATTCTCTGAAACACACATCTGCATAAGCTTTAAAATCCCCCCTGCATAAAATCAAAGTAAATTAGAGAACTCTGTTTCTCTAACCATAAGATTATAACGGTGTATCATTAAATTGCTGCTTTGGCTTGTTTGTCAACATCAAGAACATGGGTAGAAAACCAAGAACAGGAGATCGCACAAGATGTTTACACAATCTGTGGATTTATGAAACCCCCATAGGAATCTTCAAGAGCTTGGGGCAGATCAAAGTGGTATAATGTAACATGTGGTTGAATACCTGAGACATGCATTGTGTCAGGATTAACGTCATTGCGGATGATAGTCACCGAGATATAAACAGAGTAGCATTAAATGTTAGTCAATAAATAAAACAATTGACCTACCATGGGCTAAAAGCTCATTGATGAGGTTATTATAGTACTCGATGCCTTTTGGGTTGATGGGTCCTCTACCATCTGT
>LPNX010081817.1:1996-36365 GCA_001517045.1 Pseudotsuga menziesii | reverse complement strand
TGAATAAGTAGGTATATGTAATGAAGAGGAAAAAAAAAAACTTGTGACTTCTTATTCGAGGGAAGGTAAGTCAATGGTATATTTTTCGAATGGGTTCCGTTATTAAGAATGTGTTATTTCAGGGAGGTCATAAGTTAAGAATATGTGTTATTTCAGGGAGGTCATAAGTATAACATCAAATATATATTATTATTTTCATTTTGGATGATTCTCTACTTTCATAGCTAATAATAACATTGGTTCGATTCTACATCCATAATCTTATAGAAGTTTAACCTTCTCTGACCAACCAAATAGATTCAAAATAAGTGAAATATGCAATAGCCATTTTAAGTAGAGTTGATTCAGCACAGAGATTCCTCATGAGTAAGAGTCAGATTTGCCTTCTCAAGATTGAAAATCCATTTGGAGAGGGCCAGCAGAGCTGGAGATGATGATTTACGGTTGCAAATAAGTCGTTTAAACAGCTCTGATTAGCGTTAAGACTTCTGTACCAGTGACGCTTTCAGTATTAGTGCCGGCCCCATTGCTATCAATTCCATTTGATAAAAAATAAAAATAAGTACCTCAATTACCTTATTAGATGGATATTACTTGAAAACTGCAGTTGGCCCAAGAAAAATGTTTTTAGCAGAAGTCATTTGTTGCATTGGGCATGGCAAAGCTTCCTCTTGATCAATTGAAATGGGAACAGCATAAACATGTTAAGATTTACATTTTTTTTTTAATTTTGTATTTTCTCAAAATTACATAATGATTTGAATATGCTAAATTTATTTAATGTATTATGATTTAATGTGGTAATTATATAATAAACATATAAAACTTAAAACTAATATGAAGTCATCTTACTAAATTAAAAATTTTAAAATGTAAATTGTTTTATTTTAATTTGTTATATTTAAGAAAAATTAAATATTTTCTTAATAAATCTATTCTCATATATTAAAAACTACCATTTAAATAATAAAAATATAATTAAACATTAAAATGATATAATTGAAAAAAATCTAAATTCTTATACTATTTAAACTTAGACCTCTTATGTGTAATCACGTTTCATACATTTAACTCGCATTCAAACTGAAATGTCTACGTAACGACGAGAACAGCATGAAAACTCGAAATATGGTGAAAAAAAAAGACAAGACAATGTAGCACTGATAAATAAATTAAGGCTCAGCAATTATATAAAATAATAATAACAACATAAATAAATATATAAAAAAAATAACAACAACATGAATAAATATTAAGGACGATTTTCATAATATAATAAAAATGTTGTGCATCAATCATTTACTCAAAAAAAGGGTGGTGAATATAATAACATGAACCGATCAATCAAATCCAATATATGATATCAGGAGACTTTGAGGTTTGTAACTTAATGATCCTGGCCAGATAATTGATAAGGAGCATGACTTACTATTATTTTGTTTATGATATTTTTAAAATCTATATGTAATAATATTTGACTTACTATTATTTTGTTTATGATTTTTTTAAAATATATATATGTAATAATATTTTTATAATTGAGTTGATTTTGTCTATTTTTATAGTTTGAGTTAGAGAGTAGTGTCTATCTATTACATAAAAAAATAAAAATAAAAATAAAAAATAACAAAGTTGCTCACCAGAACTTCCAATGGTTTAAATTCAAGCTTATCCATGAAGGAGGAACCTATGAACCACTTGGAAATCGGATCTATGTCCAGCAGAAGTTTATCAGAAGATCCGCTGTTGGTGACCAGATAGAGTCCAGAGTTACAACCAGAGAGATCCCACTGGACTATAAAGTTAAATCAATTTTCAGAGGAGAATTCCTATGTGAGCCGAATCCTTTATTTAAAGGCTCAGATGTTGAAAGATGTTTCTCTCAGTTTCTGTATCCGCCTCCCTCTCCTGGGCCATATGAAAGTGTTGATGAAAATATATTGTTTGGTCATGATGCATATGACTCAGACGATTTTGAAGAAGAATGGCTACAAGGGCGTGATCCATATGACTGAACGGAAGCAGTCGTGAGCCCTCTGAAAGGCTGAGTTGGCCAGCATGGTTGCCAACACATCACCCGCCGTGGGTCGGACATAACTCCACATTTGTAATAGTTTAGGAATAAAGTGACGTGGGCCAGTTAATGCTCCACTTTGTACTATGTCTAGAGTCTGTCGGCCATGACAGAAGATTCCGGGTCCCTGTAATGCCTCTGGCCAGTTAAGGGATGAGATAACGACAGTGGTTGTCCCCACCTGTCGCCCCGGATGATTCGGTTTTGACCTCTTAGTGTAGGTTTTGGTAACCGGATCTACTTTTTAACCGGTTGGTGCCAGTTCTTAGTCACCGGGTGACTGGCTAAATTTGTATAAATAAGACCCCCGGGCTCATTTGGAGATCATCGGGTCATCAGGTCATTGAGTCATTGAGTCTTTGCATTGAGCTAGTAGTGAGCTCTGCAAGTGTCTGGAGTCTTGAGCAAGTAGTCCGTTCGACTTCTAAAGTTTGAGTCTGTAAGTCTGAAAGGCTTAGTATGCTCTGCGTCATGGCTTCGTGCTAAATGAACGCATCAGAATTGCTTGATGACATTCTGTTCTATCGAGTCTGTAAATCCTATAGTTTGTGTCTGTAAATCAAGCACGTATGCTCTGAGACTTGCCTTCTAGGTATAAGATCTCATCAGAAGCTTGATCTAGGTGTTATGTATATGCAGTACCGACCTTCGCCATCCGAAGGCTATCTGCTATAAGTGTCTGTAATCTGATTGTGAAGTCTTCTGTGATGTATATTTACCTTAACACTATAATAATCATTATTATCGCCCTGTGTATTGTGTTTATTTCATGGATAAGTCGTGTTCTTCGTAAAGAGTTGTGTGAAATAATTAGTGAGCAAAGTGGAGTTGAAGGGCTGTAGATCGTGGGCGCAGTTGGTATCAGAGCCAGGAAGCCGAGGAACAGTAGAGCCGAGGAACAGTACTCTGCAATTAAACAGTAAGTCGCTGCACTATACTACACTATTCACTATTTTGTTGATGTATGTCTAAAGAGTAACACTCCCCGTAGTTAGGTGGAAATGACCTATTGAGTAACTGTCGGTATTCCTAAGGGTTTCTAAGAGGCCGTAGTCAGGGTAATAGCCGTGTGAGTGAGGCGCCGTAAATCCTGTAGTTAGGCCTAAAAGGAGACTGAACCCTTATTCAAATGGATCCTGCAGTGGATGTTACTACTCCTTCTGTATTAGACTGTCAGCAAGATATAGATAATGAAGTATCTTTAGCAGAAAGACGCTCATCTTTCGCTGAGTGTTCAACTTCCTCTCCATCCTCCTCTATTATTCATATAGACCATACAAATCCCTCTGTTGATTGGCAATTGCCTAATATATTCCCTAAAGATGTCTATAAGCTCACTGGTTGGAATTATTTTGCATCTTCTCAAATAAAAGTATTTTCAGTAGATATCCCCTTTACTGATTCACAAGACCCTGTCCATATTAATCTTATTGATAAATCTCAGATTGACTGGGCAAGAAGTAAAGGTTATAAATATGCTCATTTAGGTGCTATCCGTTTAGGACTTAATCCTCTTGTTCGTCCATTTTTGCCTGTACATTCTTTATGTGTTGCTATTGACACCAGACACACATCTTTCGCTCATGCTATCATTGGTGGATTCACTGCACCTCTTCATAATGGCCCTGCTTATGGAACTGTCTTCCCCAAATTCTCTGTCAGTCTAGATGATCCTTACATCTATGACCTTCTGAAAGCCTACATTCTTCCTCAAGGCTTCAGTATGATGACTGGTTCGCGCATCCTACAGTTAAAGAGTTTAGTTTGCATACGGTTTGGCAATGACACTATGCCTCCCCTCCAGAAAAAGGTCCATCAGAGTTCGCACCTGCACAGCGTGGTGGAATAGGACCATTCCAAACATACTCAGCCTGTCACATTTGACTGGACTTCCATAAAGTATCCTCAGCAATGGGAAGTCAAGTATAAAGAGCTGAGAAATTATGAGGCTGCTCAGAAATCTCTTATGTCAAAACCTTTGAAGTTCGACCAAAGCTCAAACTCTTTTAGATATCCAGAACCAGATCTTCTTCCTGCACATAAATTCTCTTCACTGTCTAGATCATCATCTGTATCTAGTTCCCATAGTTTGCCAGCTTCTGTACATTCTGAACCTTCATATTCTGGACTTGGCTACAATGAACACCGAGGTCAGCATCAAGACTGCCTTGCCTGCAGAAAGAACAAAGAAAAACTTCAGCACTTGAAAAATAAGAAGTATATCCTAGGTATGTTTACAGTTAACCTGCCTAGAGAGAACAGCACAGTAGAGACCACAAACAGTCATAATCAAAAGTCCTACCATCCTAGTAGAAATCTTCCAGATCTTCCCTTTAGACAATTTTCAAATGATGGGAAAGTTAAGAAAGAATTCTTACCTGTTAAATCCTCTGGAATAGATGAATCTGTTTCCACTGAAGCAAAGCTTGCTAACTGGGGAAATCTGCAGCATAAGTTGACTGTGAAGAATCTAGATGACATTGCTCTAGATCTTCTAAAACTGCATAGTGCAATGGCTGAAGAAAAAGATCAGATAGCAGCATTAGAAGCCAAGCTGGGTTCGATAGATCACCTCTTATCGGATTCTGAACAAGTCAAGACTGTTGTTGCACAGGCAACAGATCGCATTGAAAGAAGACTTCAGAAGATTGAAGAACTTATTGCTGCTAGCAGTAAGTTGAAACAAAAGAAAGCCCCTGAAGTCAGCGAGATGGCCATATCCTTAGCCCTCAAAGGATATGAGAAGAAAAAGAAACCCGCCTCTCCTCAACTCGAGCGGAGTTTCTCATTTGGGATGTTCCATGTCCCAGAAATAGATCCCAACAAACCAGATTTTGATTTTGGGAAATCTGAAGCTGAGTTAAAAAACCTACGTGATTGGGTAGAAGTCATCCAGAAGTTACCACCTGCATTAGAAAGTAAATATTATGATTTGCAGATGTTTTCCGGTCAGCCCTCTGGTCATGCTTTGATCAAGAATGAACCAGAAGATACAGGATCTGTCCTTCCGGAAATGGATACATCCATGCCATCAGCATCCTCTGGCCCGAGGTTCTACACCAACTTTGGTGTCACCTCCATGAACAACCTTATCTCACAAATGCCAGACCATCCAGTCTTAAACATAGGTTGTCAGAGTAGAGAAGAAATTAAGGCCGCCCTTAATTTACTTCAGAACTGGACCATAGCCCAGCGTACCAGAGATGCCACTTTAACAGGTCTTTATTTGGCAAATCATATAGTGGCAGGACTTTCAGGTCTTGCAGCAGAATGGTGGAAACACTTGCCTCAGGAGGCAAAAGATAATATGTTAAGAGCCCGAGACGCAGACCAACAAATATTAAAGGCTCTCACCAAGGAATTCTATGGTGACGACCATGACATAGAGCCAGACCATTATGCTTCTCTCTTCATGACCGCAAGATTATGCAATCTGTCACAAGCTCAACAATATTTTTGTTATATGCAAAACTTATTGATTTATGCAGGTAAAGCAAATGATCCTGCATATCTAAAGCATTATTTGCGGAGTTTTCCTGGTCATGTACCAGACGGAGTAGAGAAATTCATGAAAGATCGTCATATCAGTTACCAAGGTCTTTCTATTGCACAGCTTCATGCTTATATCATGGAAACATGGCAAGAACATTGCCTGGAAAAAAGAGTTGAAAAATATTTTAAGCGGCATCAGGACATGTTCACACCGTCCTTTTGTAAAAATGTTGCTCAGATGCCGGATTGGGGTTGTGGCAGTCACAACCGTGGTCATTTGCAGTCCTCCTGCAAATGCAAGCATAAGAATAAAAAGGGTTTTTATACCAGTGAACCAAGGTATCATTATAAAGACAAACCCTTGCAGTTTCATCGCAGACAGAAAGCTTATTCCAGGAAGGCTAAGCATCCTGCTAAGCCTAGAAAGTTTCTTAAAAGACGTTCTTCCCAAGCTGTTGGTAAGAATTGTTTCTTTTGTGGCAAACCTGGTCATTGGGCAAACAAATTCCCCAAAAAGAAGAGCAAGCCAAGACTTGCTGCTTTCTGTGATAATCTTGACTCACGCTGGTGGGATAGACTAGACGACGATGAATCTCCTTCAGGAGAAGTTCTCTATCTTCCTTCAGACTCTGAATCTGATGCTGATTCTGATTCAGACGTTTCTGTCCAGCCTAACCTTCATAAATTTGCTCCTTATTCTTCATCCTCTGATTCAGACTCCGAAGCAAATTTAGGGGGGTTCCAGGTACCAGACTTTGATTTCAGCATTAATATGTTTAACTTTGGCATGTTTTCTTCTGCTTCTTATCAGCAAAACCTGGAGAAGCAAATAGCTGCTCTAGATCTCAGGCTTTCAGAGCTTGAGCCATACCAGTATCAAGAATGCAGTTATCTCCAAGAAAAGAAGAAACAATTGCTGCAGCAGCTCAACAGCAGCAAAGGGAAGCAGAAAATAGAATATGAAGCTTCTATATCATACAGCCCTGCTGAACTGTATAAGAATTATCCAGAAGGGCATCAAGAAAGACAAAGCTTCAGAAAAAGCCGAGAAGCTAAGCTGAAATTAGAGATCAAAGATCTGCAGATAGAACTTAAAGAACTATGCAAGAAGATAGAGGCATTAAAAAGTGAATTCAAGGTGATACAGCTAGAACGAGATCAATCATCGGACGATGATCTCAGTCGGCACTATGAGAGTGCACTAAATACTGAATGCATAGAAGAGAAGAATGAAGAAACTCCAGAACAGTCCCCTCCGCCTTCTCCTCCGCCTCAACAGAGCCTTATCAACTTGTCTATGCTTTCAGGTCCGAAGTTGTATATTCCTGTTTCTTTCCATCCTTGTGAATATAATCCGTATACTCTTTCTTGTATGATAGATTCAGGGTGTCAGGTTAACCTTGCTCGAGGTTCTGCCCTTCCTAGCTACTACTGGGAAAAGACTATTGATGGTGGAACAGCCATTAATGGAGCACCCATCCGTCTTCAGGCAAAAGCCGAAATATTTGTCAAGTTCAACCAGGTCTGTAGAAAGTTAACTATATACAGAATGGATGACATGGGTGAAGACGTTGTCTTAGGATCTAACTTTCTCCATCAAGTTAGCCCTTATTTCTTTAACCATAGCAAGCAAATGTTTATCTGTACATTTGATAATAAGTATATTAGATTGCCATTAACTTTTAGAAGTTCGCCTATATGTCCATTACCTGAGCCGTCAGTTGTACAGTCAGCTAACCCTGCACAGCTCATGAAAATGGAACGCAGCAAGATCTTCTCATAATTGCATGGTGAAAAGGCATTATCAGAAATAACTGAGAAGCTTCGAAGAGATTGTTGCTCAGACAGTCCAAATGCATTTTGGACAAGGGAAAAATATTTTGTCTCTCTGCCTTATGATCCAAGTCAAAAGATCAGACCAATGAAAGCGTCAGCCGCTTTAATGTCACCATCAGAAGTGAAGTTCTGCGATGAAGAAATTCAAGAGCTACTACACAAAGGTCTGATAGAACCAGCAAAGAGTTCGTGGGCATGTAGAGCATTTGTTGTCAACAAGCACTCTGAGCAAAAGAGAGGTAACCCACGGTTAGTAGTAAACTTCAAGCCGCTTAATGCTGTATTACAAAAGATTCGCTACCCTCTTCCAAATAAATCCAACCTCCTGCAAAGGATCAACGGCTGTGTGATCTTCAGCAAGTTCGACTTGAAATCTGGTTTCTATCAGATTGGCATTAAAGCTGAAGATAGGTTTAAGATAGCATTTCTGGTACCAAGAGGACAGTATCAGTGGAAAGTGCTGCCATTTGGAATTAACAACGCTCCCTCCGAGTTTCAGAAGCGCATGGAGGATATCTTCAGAGAATATAACTGGGCGTTAGTTTATATTGATGATATACTAATTTGTTCTCACAGTCTGCAAGAACGTTTGAAGCATTTGCAGAAATTTTATGAATTAGTATACAAGCACGGATTAGTCCTGTCGGAGCCAAAGATGGAGATCGGTAAGACCGGAATTGAGTTTTTGGGTTTTAAGATCCAGAAAGGACAGGTAATCCTACAGAACCATGTCTTGTCATGCTTTGATAAGTTTCCTGAAGAAATTACAGACAAGACGCAGTTGCAGAGATTTCTTCGATCTCTGAATTATATTCGGCCCTTCTACAAAGGACAGGCCAAAGATATTAAGTTTTTTCAGCAGCGGTTAAAAAAGAGTCCTCCCAGATGGTCTGCTGAAATGAGTAGAGCAGTTAGACAGATAAAAGAAAAGGTTAAGCAACTGCCTACCCTCTCTTTACCTACCGGTAATGGTCAGCTTATAATTGAAACAGACGCCTCTTCGTCAACATGGGGTGGTGTTTTGTTAGAAGCCGTTAACGGTAAGGAAAATGTTTGTGGCTTCGGATCCGGTGCCTTCAAAGGAGCAGAATTGAATTATCCGTCAAGCCATAAAGAGATATTGGCTGTTAAGAAGACTGTCAATCACTTCAAGCTGTTTCTTAATCCTGTCAAGTTTACTATCCGCACAGACTTGAAGATCATGCCAGGCATCTTCAAAAATGAAAGTTTAATGGCTGAAAATAGTAGCCGTATTTTAAAATGGTTTTCTTGGTTAAGTTCATTTGATTATGAAATTGTTTATAAGTCAGGCTATTTGAATTGTTTGGCTGATATGTTAACCAGGGAATCTGCACAGCAGCAGCCGAAGGAATTGAAGATGTTTTCTGCAGAAAGTTCAGGAGCAGGAGATAAAGATTTGGATCCTCCAAGAGATCCTGCAAAAGGGAAAGCTCCCATGACAGAAGCAGCCATGAGAAGAGAAGTCCGCACCAGGTTAAATCTTGAAGATCCAGAAGCGGATTAAGCCATCAAAACCACCTGGCAGATTGTCCAGGAAGAAAGAGAAAGAGCTCGAAAGCCGAAGACACCTGAAGAGCTCTTACAGAAAGAAGGATTGTTCATCCTGCCTTGGGACAATACCTTCCCCAAAGAAGTTCGTATTGATTCTTTGGAGTTTGCTTCCACAGATGAAGCAAAAAGATTTCTGCAACTCACCTTAGTGCAGAATATCTAGACATCGCCTTGCAAGTTGCAAATTCTAGAGCGATGGGAGAAAGATGCATTCCAAAGCTTTGCAGATGCATATCCCAAAATATCAGAATGCAGAGAACTCTGGATAGGTGAGGATAATAATGGAGACAAGTATGTTGATCTGTGTGATGGCCGTCTTACATGGACATCATACAACTTAATTCTCCAATATTGCAGAGAACAGGGCAGCATTATCATTTGCGCAGATCCAGCTGATCTCGCATTTAACCAGACATGGTCTGGTTGGACGGATGTCTTCTTGGATACCTTCTGTCCAAGAACAGACTGGGAAAATCGGCATGCTAATTTCATTCTGCATCTTAAAGCCGATCTTGAAGTTGCTCACCAGAACTTCCAATGGTTTAAATTCAAGCTTATCCATGAAGGAGAAACCTATGAACCACTTGGAAATCGGATCTATGTCCAGCAGAAGTTTATCAGAAGATCCGTTGTTGGTGACCAGATAGAGTCCAGAGTTACAACCAGAGAGATCCCACTGGACTATAAAGTTAAATCAATTTTCAGAGGAGAATTCCTGTGTGAGCCGAATCCTTTATTTAAAGGCTCAGATGTTGAAAGATGTTTCTCTCAGTTTCTGTATCCTCCTCCCTCTCCTAGGCCATATGAAAGTGTTGATGAAAATATATTGTTTGGTCATGATGCATATGACTCAGACGATTTTGAAGAAGAATGGCTACAAGGGCGTGATCCATATGACTGAACGGAAGCAGTCATGGGCCCTCTGAAAGGCTGAGTTGGCCAGCATGGTTGCCAACACATCACCCGCCGTGGGTCGGACATAACTCCACATTTGTAATAGTTTAGGAATAAACTGACGTGGGCCAGTTAATGCTCCACTTTGTACTATGTCTAGAGTCTGTCGGCCATGACAGAAGATTCCGGGTCCCCGTAATGCCTCTAACCAGTTAAGGGACGAGATAACGACAGTGGTTGTCCCCACCTATCGCCCCGGACGATTCGGTTTTGACCTCTTAGTGTAGGTTTTGGTAACCGGATCTACTTTTTAACCGGTTGGTGCCAGTTCTTAGTCACCGGGTGACTGGCTAAATTTGTATAAATAAGACCCCCGGGCTCATTTGGAGATCATTGGGTCATCAGGTCATTGAGTCATTGAGTCTTTGCATTGAGCTAGTAGTGAGCTCTGCAAGTGTCTGGAGTCTTGAGCAAGTAGTCCGCTCAACTTCTAAAGTTTGAGTCTGTAAGTCTGAAAGGCTTAGTATGCTCTGCGTCATGGCTTTGTGCTAAATGAACGCATCAGAATTGCTTGATGACATTCTGTTATATCGAGTCTGTAAATCCTATAGTTTGTGTCTGTAAATCAAGCACGTATGCTCTGAGACTTGCCTTCTAGGTATAAGATCTCATCAGAAGCTTGATCTAGGTGTTATGTATATGCAGTGTCGACCTTCGCCATCCGAAGGCTATCTGCTATAAGTGTCTGTAATCTGATTGTGAAGTCTTCTGTGATGTATATTTACCTTACCACTATAATAATCATTATTATCGCCCTGTGTATTGTGTTTATTTCATGGATAAGTCATGTTCTTTGTAAAGAGTTGTGTGAAATAATTAGTGAGCAAAGTGGAGTTGAAGGGCTGTAGATCATGGGCGCAGTTGGTATCAGAGCCAGGCAGCCGAGGAACAGTAGAGCCGAGGAACAGTACTCTACAATTAAACAGTAAGTCGCTGCACTATACTACACTATTCACTATTTTGTTGATGTATGTCTAAAGAGTAACACTCCCCGTAGATAGGTGGAAATGACCTATTGAGTAACTGTCGGTATTCCTAAGGGTTTCTAAGAGGCCGTAGTCAGGGTAATAGCCATGTGAGTGAGGCGCCATAAATCCCATAGTTAGGCCTAAAAGGAGACTGAACCCTTATTCAAATGGATCCTGCAGTGGATGTTACTACTCCTTCTGTATTAGACTGTCAGCAAGATATAGATAATGAAGTATCTTTAGCAGAAAGACGCTCATCTTTCGCTGAGTGTTCAACTTCCTCTCCATCCTCCTCTATTATTCATATAGACCATACAAATCCCTCTGTTGATTGGCAATTGCCTAATATACTCCCTAAAGATGTCTATAAGCTCACTGGTTGGAATTATTTTGCATCTTCTTAAATAAAAGTATCTTCAGTAGATATCCCCTTTACTGATTCACAAGACCCTGTCCATATTAATCTTATTGATAAATCTCAGATTGACTGGGCGCAGTTGGTCCCATAAAAATAAAAAATAAAAATGTATATAAGAGTGTGTTGTAACATAGTGGTGTGAAGATATTTATTGTATTTTAGTGATAAAATGTTTGTAAATTTGATTCTTTTCGACACTAAATCTATAGTGATGGATATTTAAAATGTTTTATTATTTTGTTATTTATAAAGATATATGTTTTAATAAATTAATCTCTCTCTTTTTCATAGAATACAAATATTAAACATCAATTAGACTTATAATATTTTAAAAAATGATTTTTTACAAAGATTATATTATTTTTTTTCCTAAAATAAAATAAATTAATTTAATAAAATAAAAGTATCAGAAATCATCTTTCAAATAGTTGTTTCTTTTGTTGATTTATTTTTATAATCAGCAATATTTATATTTACATATAATAATATTTATGTACAAACAATTATATTTTCTATCATTTAAGCCATTACTTCTAAAGTAGTATATTCCATAGATACGGAAGTGGGTAAATTTTATCAGTTTCAAGTAAATAAAGTTTATATGCTTATACATCGATGTTAGATATGTTTATTATGATGATGATGATGATTAACATTCACTGAGACCAACTTTGGTTTATGAAGGATAATACTTGGTTTACTTTAAAATCTTGTTCCTTTGCTAAAAGAGCTTGCCAAGAAGCTTTCCAAGCTCATTATAGTTTTGACAAGTTAGGAGGTTATAAAGGTTTGTATGGTAGCAAATACTATGAAACTCAGATCTAATGTGGGTGTAAGCAAGGCACTCTAAGAGAAAGTGATTTTCAACCTCAAAGCTCATAGACTCACATAGATGTCAAATCCTTTCCGCCCATCGATCAACGCCCAGTTTGGCTATGGAGTTCATGAGAGTTCGTTCTAATCTTGGGGATATTAATTTTCTTCCATGAGCTAGTTAATACTGAGAGATACTTCTCATCTTCCAAGTTAGGATTAATAACCTCCTTATAGTAACTTAATTTTCTCTTAATAGCTAAATTTTTTTCATACCACAATTTCTCTTTAAAGTTAGAAGTAATAAAACAATGTTATATAATACATTGATTATAAACATCACAAATAATAATAAAAATGTATATACTTATATTTTTTTTTAAATGTAAAAATGTTATTTTACAAAAAAATGTTAGAAATTGTATTTTACAAACCTCACAATAATATTAAAAGTTTTAATAAACGACATCAAACATTATATTTAAATAGAAAAAATGTCAATTTTCGTAAAGGTAACAAATTCCAAAAACACAAAACAAATGAATAAACAAAATGAAAGCTTTTAAAAATTATAGAAGACCAAAAGGCATTATATTTAAATAGAAAAAAATTGTCAATTTTCATAAAGGAAACAAATTCTAAAAACACAAAACAAATGAATAAACCACTGGGCGTCACTAACAGACCAATATTATAACACACCAATATTATAACACGTTCTTTCATATTGTGGGTTAAATTATTAAAAAAAATGAAAACAATATATTTGGTGTGTATTAAGGGTCTAAGGGTTTAAATGATTTACTATATAAATATGGCAATATGTTGGGGTATTTCTTATTGTAAAGCAATGAGAAGCACACCGTTGTGGGAGGGAGCATAGGGTTTTCGCGTTGTGGGAGGGAGCATAGGGTTTTCGTTTGTGTTGGAGGAGCACCAAGGCACAAATTTTTCAGCAGTGTTGGAGGAGCACCAAGGCACAGGATTTTTGGCCGTATTGGAGGAGCACCAAGCCATAGGGTTTTTGACCGTGTTGGAGGAGCACTGCTGTCATAACCCCAAAATTTCATAAAAATTTAAAATTTTTAAAGTGACATAAAATGTCTGAAATCACAGTTTAGTAACTGCTAGCGGT
This sequence comes from Pseudotsuga menziesii, assembly GCA_001517045.1. Taxonomy (NCBI): domain Eukaryota; kingdom Viridiplantae; phylum Streptophyta; class Pinopsida; order Pinales; family Pinaceae; genus Pseudotsuga; species Pseudotsuga menziesii. The sequence goes on along the minus strand of LPNX010081817.1, from coordinate 23,103 downwards.
TAGCGGAAAATGAAACAGTTTAACAATTTGCAATTATTAGTTTCAAATATAGAAAAACTAATACAACTTTAATTTTTATAAGTTATATAACAAAATGACTTGCTTTTAGTTGCTGCTAGTTGTACTGATGATTTACTTTTTGTCAAGTAGGTGAGAAACCATGTTTGAAATCGGGGCTTACTTAGCATTCTGCTAACTCAATGGGTTGTTGGTTCTTATAGGTTCAACAGGTAAGCATTTGATCAAGTAGGAGTTTATTTTGAACTAAGTCGAGATGTACTTCTTAAGCATGATAAGATGCTAGTATATTTAACTTGATTTTTAAATGCAATATTCTGATGAGGTAAAGTAAATTCCTTCGTTGTCTTTGGATCTACGACAGTATCTCCAATTTAGTCATAATGACTTTTATCCTTATCATATTTAATGTTGTTTACAAGATTGAGTTACTTCAAGTTTTCTTTCAGTCGTGAAGATTATAGTACTTAGTCAGTTATAGATTCTTGCAGTGAGCATAGAGCTCAAGATCCTTTCATAAAATATTTCTATTGTATTATGATCTTACTACTATTGTCATGTTTAAAAACTCAAGTGCATTACTCTTTATGTATGGACATAATCCTATATTTTTTAAGATAATGTTTACCATGAGTTGATAGTTTTGTTAAGAGAAACTCTTGCATTGAGGTTTGTCTTCAGTCTCTGTGAAGACTCCTTCATTTATCGGCATCAAGTTTTATGTGAAAAGTTTAGAGCTATTAGTTTATGAAAGATATTGTATTTACAACATATCCCTATTTTAATTCTCTCTTACTAGTCATGAACAATACCAACATGTTGATTTGTTTACAAATGTAATTATCTTCTTACACAGCTAGTGGACAAGCTGTGTACATGGTATTTGGTTTGCAACCATAATGCAATTGCTATTGTAGTGTTACCATACTATACTCAGTTATGGTTTATAATAATAAGCTATAACAAAATACTATGTGTAACATAAGATAGTTTCACTTACTAAAAACTTCTATCATAAGGTTGAACTAAAAGTAGAAACGTTACAAGTATTGTTCTTATATTATACTAGTTCTAAAGCAAAGAATAAACAATAACATGATTGAAATAGTAAGCAATCATATAAACTGTCCGTAAGATCGATGGCCAAAATGAAACTATGAGTAATCATATGAACATTATAATATAGTCGATATTGTTAATTTTATTATTGGCTAAGGATAAGCACTTTTATACCATGGTCAACTCTTCGTGATTGTATTAATGGCAAAGGTTATGCACCTTTCGACTATAGTCGATGTCATGAATTGAAATAATTGGAAATAATATAAATCATTTTCGATGTGCAGTATTGACTATTGAAAATGACCCACACTTGGTTAACAAATTTGGAAGGCACGTGGTCTATTCTCCTCCATGCATTGGTGACTTATAAAGAAATGAAACCCTACTTTGTGGCATTTGGCTCTGAGGGTTTGCATGTTTGTCGGTTGCATTGAGAGGTTCTTTGCATCCATGAGAGGCGTGCTCTTTCTCTGCTTGCTAGCTCCGTAGTCTGTATTCATTGCTAAGTGGTTTTGATACCAAGATTTGTAGTCTCGATTTCTCTTGGGGGTAAAATTTACTGTGCGAGTGGTATTTACTTACTTGCTTGGATCGAAGCCTGTACATGGTTTTAACTCTGTCACTACTTGTTCATTTCCTCAGCATCGTGGAGTCTGAGTGTTGTAACCTTACTGCCTCTGTCGCAGGGTTGACTTGAAGATTCTCTTGGTTGGTGCAGACGAGATAGGTGGTCGTAACTTCTTGGTTTCGAACTCTTCTCGTTTACAGCACACATATACTTTGCTATTTTATTCAAAATCCTTTTTTCCCATGAATTAATTAAGCTAGGGTTTAAAAATTATTACTATTATTTTTTAACTAATGTTTGGTTTAAACTGCAGGCTATGCTAACAGCTCAAGACTTGGATGGAAACAGGCTCATCCTTCAGTTACCTTTGTGGGATTTCAAACCGGTAAGCCACGGTCTCGTCGTGGGTTTTCCCTGCTTGCGAAATGGGTTGGTTGAAGGTTCCTGTGGTTGGATGCCTAGCTGCGAACTCTCTGCTAGTTATGATATTTACTTTGTTGTTTACAAACCCTGTTTTTGTTTTTAAACCCTGTCGATACATTGCTGGGTTACACAAGCTTTTAAAGCTGTGATGTAAGTGTTGTTTTTGGTGAAAACTGTTCATCCTTACGGCCTACAGATGTAATAATGTGTTAGATTTACAAAACTCCTCTATGTTTAAAGTCATATGATTTCTATTTCGTTTTCTTTGGTTTTTCTCTTCGAATTCCAAGAAGATGGAAAACTGTGAAAAAAATGGGGTTTTCCCTAACCTGTCAGTAATGAAATTACTCTTAATATAAAATATTTTTGTATATTTAGTTTAAGAAAAGAAAGGACTTTGAAACAGTCTAGTTGGTAAAGTTTGTGAGATTTTTACTTTCGGAGTGAGTAATGTAAATTAGTTATAGTTTAAATGCAAATACTTTTGTGTAATTGGTTTTCTTAAAATAAAAAGGGTTTCGACCCTTGCATTCTTACAAGCTAAAAGACTACCTGGATTTGAGATTTATATTGTTCATGATTTATAATTACTAGTGTAATTTGTTCGTTATTTACCTGTATATTTTATTCATTACTACTTTGTAAATTATAAATTATTTTGAGCTCTATTTTAGAAGATAATATGATTTACAGTTGTACTTACGATGTTAACTCTGTAGGAAATGAAGATATTCTAACAGGTTTACTATCAGTTTTTAGTTAATAAAATAATACTTAGATTTCTAGTGCATCATACTTAAAAACTAGAATAATCTCGACTCTTAGTCATTTTTGTAAATATGAAAGTATTATAAAAAATTCCTTAATCTATTTTTATTAAGTTAATATTTAAAAATTGTTTTGTTATTATCTTTTTATATGCTTTCTCAAATACTAGTTATTTATTTTACTATAATATGTTTATTTCCTATCAGTATACCAATATTGTAGTAATAGCGTATTTACTATTTCTTATACCTGTGTTTTCGTTTAGTTAGTTTAAGTAAGACAATAAGTGTAAGCAAAACATAACACTGTTTTTTCATCGTATTCATAAACATTGAAATAAAATCTATTTCTATTTACATATAGATACAGGAATCATATCTACTATTCTCATTCTAATAAAAGAATTATTTCATTTACTTAAAACAATCTAACTGTGCTAGAGTACAACCTGAATACAAGTGTGGAAAAACACAGTTTGGAATTTATTTCTATTTATTTCACTATTAACATGATCATTTCCATTTCTATAAATAATCTATAAATTTTACTGAACTTAACATCACACAGTTATTTTTCATTCATAAACCCTAAACACTTAACAATGCCTGTAATAGATAAAGTACGAATTATTTAATTGAAGATAGTAAAAACAAAATACAACTTGTTGAGGACAAGACGAAAACAGCTTAAGGAGGCCGTTCCTCCCTACCAATCTCTTGGAGAGTGCTCAAACAATGCTTCCTCAGGACCCCCGCGCCTGTTCCTGGTCTTCTTGGCTGAGAACTGGGTGGAGAGTGCAACTGTAAAACCTCTGTCACCTGACTGGTTCAATTACCTCAGTAATAACAATTTGCTATAAACAATATGATCTTCAACTTAAAAGCTACAACTAGATCAATCTCAGGAGTTATCCCCTCAAACACATTCCAGACTCCCCTCCATTGAATTTTTCTTGAGTAAATTCATTCACCCTGAATGATCACTTCTCTAGAATGAGTAGCCTCAGCGCTCTTCAATGGAAAAGTTTATAGAGATGCCTAGGTCTTCTGGGTCAGTTTTCATTAAATGAGCCACCTGCTCTGATTCCACTTTCTTGGGGAATCATGACCACAAATATAGGGAAGTTTCCACCTGCAACAGTTGGAAGTGGTTTGAGGATGCTGCCACATGTCAGTTTTCTCTCCACCCAGTCTCCTCCACCATTTTGACCAGTAAGAACTCTTTTAACAGCTCTCCTAAGCTGTTGTCTCCTCATTTATTTATTTATAAATAAAATATCCTGAATTTACATTAAATATTCTTGACCCCACTGGGTCATCAATTACAACTTAGCATAAAATTTAACACAATGTTCCTCAAATAATATAAAATTGTTTTCGCAAATTGGGGCATGTGACATACACACCCCCTTAAATTATAACATCATCATCGATGTTATTTATTCCTCGTCCTTAGAATTCCCCTGGAACAGAATTGGATATGCATCCCGCATATGAATTCCAATTCCCAGGTGGCTTTCTCTGGACTAAGGTGTTTCCATTCCACCTTCACTTGACCAATGATGCAATTCCGAAGTGTGATCTCTCTCTGCTCGAGGATACAGTCCGGTTCCACCAGAAAATCTCCTTCGGGTTCCACCTGTATATCATTCCAGTTAATAACATGAGTAGCATCATGCACATATTTCTTTAATACAGAAATATGAAAAACATTGTGAACTCTTAAATTTGGTGGTAAAGCTAACTGATAGGCCATTTGTCCAATCTTGGACAGTATTTCAAAAGGACCACAATAACGAGGTGCTAGTTTGGCACAACTACCCAACCTCAGAGAACTCTTTTTGGGTCTCACCTTGATGAAAACATGTTCACCTACCTGGAATTCTTTTGGAGTTCTTTTAAGGTCTGCTTGGCTTTTTTGTCGATCTTGCGCAATTTTCTGATTACCTTGTACTTGCTTTACAATTTCTTTCATTTCTTTCAATAATTCAGGTCCTAATACTAACCTGTCCATCAGATTACTCCAAGAGATGGGACTATTACATTTCCTTCCATACAAAATTTTGAAAGGACTATATCTAGCTGAAGCTTGATAATTATTATTATAAGCAAATTCTATGAGGTGTAAATAATCTTCCCATTTACCTGGCTGATCCTTTACATACATTCTTAGTAAATCTTCCAGTACTTGATTTACTCTTTCAGTCTCTCCATTAGTTTAAGGATGGAATGAGGTACTAAAATTTAACATATTATTTAATCCTTTAAACAGAGATCTCCAAAAGTTACTTGTAAATTTAGGGTCTCGGTCTAAAATTATGAACTTCGGTATCCCATGTAGTTGGAAAATTTGCTTTAAAAAGATATCAGCTATGTTTGCAGCTTTATAAGTAGTTTTTACAGGTATAAAATGGGATACTTTACTCAATTTGTCAACCACTACCATTATGGAGTCATTTAAGTTCTGATTTTTAGGCAGTCCAGTAACAAAATCAAGACTAATTATCTCCCATTTCCAGCTAGGAATGAGCAATGGCTGAAGTAGTCCAGCTGGATGCTGATGTTGACTTTTTACTTGCTGACATTCAAAACATCTAGCAATTATTCTGCCAGTTCAGTCTTCATATTTGGCCAAAAATATTATTTTCTTAACATGGTTATAGTTTTCTGATAACCCGGATGGCCTGAGTAAGGTGTTTTATGGATTTCGTCTAAAATTAATAACTTAAACTTAGGTACATTAGGTACATATATTCTGTCTTTATACAGTAAAAATATTTTTTCATTCAATTTGTACCCTGTACTTAGACTTTCTATTAGATTTTCTTTTTCTTTTGCTTGTAACTTTAGGTAATTTTCATCTTGTTCTATCCCTGCTTTAAGCTGTTCTTCCAAATCTATTGTATAAGTACTGATAACTGCTGTAAAATTCAGCTTTGCATTTCTACTTAATGCATTAGCAACTTTATTTTATTTCCCTTTAATGTGTTGAATTTTGAAATCATATTCACTTAGAAAAGCTAGCCACCTAGCTTGTCTAGCATTCAGGTTAGGTTGATCTAACAGATATTTTAATCTTTTATTATCTGTCATTAAAATAAATTTTCTTCCAATTAAATGGTGATGCCACATCTTTAAAGCATGTATGACAGTAGCTAATTCCAAGTCATAGGTTGCATAATTATTTTCATGAATTTTCAATTTCCTAGACTCATAAGCAATAACATGTCCTTCTTGAGTCAATACTCCTCCTAAACCGTCATTGCAGGCGTCAGTACATACTATAAAATCTTTACTTAGATCAGCTATTCTTAAAATTGGTGCGCTGGTTAATAATGTTTTTAACTTTTTAAAACTATCCTCACACTTATGATTCCAATCAAATTTCTTCCCCTTTTTCTGCAAACAGGTTATTGGATTTGCGATTCTTGAAAACCCTTCGATGAACCTTCAGTAATAACTGGTAATCCCCATAAATGATTGGACATCAGTTACGTCTTTAGGAACTGGCCAATCTTTGATTTCCTTTATCTTTTCAGGATCCACCAAAATTCCTTCTTTAGTCACCACATGACCTAAGTACTAGATTTTTATTTAAAGAAGTCGCATTTACTAAACTATGCAAAGAGTTGATGATCTCGCAACTCTTGCAAGACAATTTTTAAATGTTCGTTATGTTCTTCTTCATATTTTGAATAAATTAATATGTCGTCGATAAACACGACCACAAGTTTATCCAGATATTTATGGATTACATTATTCATTAGATACATAAAAACAGCTGGAGCGTTAGTAAGCCTGAATGGTATGAAGACAAACTCGTAATGTCCATATCGAGTCCTAAAAGTTGTTTTAAGGATGTCTTCATCTTTAATTATAACTTGGTGATATCTAGACTGTAAATCAATTTTTGAGAATACCGTGGCTCCATGTAGTTGATCAAACAAATCATCTATTCGAGGTAGCAGGTATCTGTTCTTGATAGTCATCTTATTTAATTGATGATAATCTATGCAGATTCATAGAGTTCTGTCCTTTTCTTAACAAAGATGACAGGTGCCCCCCAGGGAGACACACTAGGTCGAATATAATTCTTGTCAATAAGTTCTTTTAATTGTGACTTAAGTTCATTAAGTTCAAGTATATTCATCCTATACGGAGCCTTTGAGCTGGGCACTACACTAGGTACCATCTCAATGGTAAAATCTAATTCCCTTTTCGGAGGCAGTCCTAGAATTTCTTCCGAAAATACATCTGCATATTCCTTTAGAGCTGGTATATCCTCTAATTTTAATTTATCTATGTTGTTTATATTTTCCTCATTGGTTACCATTACTGCATAAGCCTTACAACCTTAAGTTGCAGAGCAGAAATCTGCCTTACAGTTGTTTTCCTAGGGATTCCCTTTACGCTTATTAGTTTTCCATCATTATTCATACAAGTAAAGGTTTTATCATAGCAATTTAATACCACCCTATGCTGCTCTAACCAATCCATACCAATTAGTATGTCGTATGAACCTAGAGGTAGTACATTAAGCTTAACAAAAGTTTCAAATTGATCCATAGTTACTGCACAATTCTTTACAAAACTAGTTACCTTTCTCTTTGCACCAGTAGCTAACTAGACCAACCAAGAACTTGCAAACTTTTCAACAGGAAGTTTACACTTTTCTACGAAATTAGGAGAAATATAACTTAAACTAGCTCCTGGATCAATTAAAATAGCTATGGGTGTTTGGTTTATCTTACCTTCTACTTCCACCATGGAAGTTTGATAGTCTACTTGCCGATTCTTCAAAGCTGCATTGATCTTGGGCATAGTCCTCGCTAAATCTCCAATAGTCATCTCCTCCTGTATTGTGTGGATATTGCTGACAGTCTTTTTCCGATTGGGATAGACTAAGGCATAATGTGGACCATTGCATTCCCAACACGTTACGGGTTCTTTTTGTTCAAATTTCTTTGTGTAATTACTGTGATTATTAGCAGACTCTTTATTTTTTTGATTGTTCTGATTGTTCTGTGAATTATTCTTATTCCCCTGGAAATTCTTATTAGAAAAATTTCTGGCATTATTATTTTTAGAATTTCGATTAGGCACAAACTCTTTTTTCTTTTGATCATAATTATTATTCTTTTTGGCCTTCCAGTTGGCCATACTCTCCTTTTTCTGATTCTGTTCATAACAAAAATTTGCTTTCCTCATAGCTTCTTCCAGGTTTTTTGGATTGTCATACTCAATCCTATCCTTTATGTGATAAGGTAAATAGCTGAGAAACTGTTGTACCTTCGTTTTTTCATCCACAAGATATGGCACATACCTAAGCAAACTTAAAAACTTACTATTCAAATCTTTCATAGTCATTGTACCTAGTTTTAACTCATAGAATTCTTTAGCCCTTTCTTCATAGTACTGTTCAGATAAAAAATTCTTTTTAAAGTACTTCTTGAATGTACTCCAATTTATGTTATTCTCTCTTATACCTTTCACTCTCTTTAAATCTTGCCACCATATATCAGCTTTTCGTGTGAGATTATAAATAGCCATCCTAGCCTTTAATTGGTTAGAATAGTTAGAAATCTGGAAGTACTTCTTCATCCTGGATAACCAGGATTCCGCTTCCTCCCCCTTTTCAATTTCTCCATTAAATGTTGGCAGCTTGATCTTCTTAAACTCTCCATAAATTTCTTCATAAGGTTTATATTTTCTTTTCCTAGTATGGTGGTTATCCTCACTACTGTCACTAGTATAATGAGAATTACATTGATCGCCAAATACTTCGGAAGATGAGCTACTTTCATTTTTAATATGTTTAGTCTTTTTATACTTATGTTGGTAACTTAATATCTTTCGAATCAGCTCTTTTACCCCTTCCCTCAGTATGAAATCTTTCTATTAGGATCTAATTCAGCTCCTCCCGAGCTCTCAGAATCCTCTCATTTTCTTTTTTAACAAATTCCATTTCAGATTTTAATTCTTTTGCTGTTTGTAAAAGTTCTGAGGAATTAGTGGTTATGTCTTCTTGTATGGGTTCTCTTTGTAAATTATCTTGTTCAGTACAGGGAGATTCATCTTTCGCATATTCCTCCAGTATTTCCATACCTATTGTTAAACTCAGAAAAAAAAATTTCTCTGTTGATAACATTAAAAGAAAACAACATCAACAAAATGATTTAAATTCACTCTTCCATATAAGCAAGTTGAGCTTCATCAAGGCCTAGTGTTTGAACCTTATGTTGATGTATTTGTAATTTTGGAATGTATTCATCCGTATTTCTTATGTATTGTAACTCGATGTTTATTCTAGGATGTATTTGTAATGTACTTGAGTCATGTCATACCCCGATGTTTATTCCGGGAAGTTTTTATAATGAGAAAGTCATGTCAAGTCATTGTGGGGTTAAAGTCCCCACAATTATGGGGCCCTAGGGTTATTAGACTATCCTAGTGAAGTTGAACCTAGGTGAGTCATTATAATTTGGGGTAATAGTCCCCACCATTGTGTTACCCTCCTGTTGGTCGTAGGAGGCAAAGTCCCAACAAGTTGTGGGGCACTAGGGTTATTAGACACTCCTAGAGATGTCAGCTCTAGTAAGTAATTATTAAGTGAGGCCGACATGTTGGAGTGGGTTTAAAGTGAACGCAAGAATATAAATAGAGAGTGATCCTCTCTATTTATCATACACACACTCACTCATTGGGGCACATGAGTGAGAGAGGAGAAGTTCTCTCAAGTGAGAGAGAGAGAGACAGAAGCTATGGAGATCATCTTTATGTTTTCGGGTTTTACTTTTGGTGTTGATTCTATCTCTGAGGAATTTGCAGGGTTTTCTCCTTTATGGTTTCCCCGAGGAAAATTCTTTATGTCTCTTGTCTCTTGTGTTGTGCTTGTGTTTTTATTGTTGTGCATGTTATTCTCTCAGTTAAAGATCCTAAGATCATAATGGTAGATTGAATGATAAAAATCTAACATGTTATCAGAGCTAAACTGAGAAGAAGACATTATGCAGCTATAGAAGCTAGGTTTTCTTACTTTTAAGGTCTCTCTCCACAATCCATTAACAAAAGTATGCTAGGCTGACTCTCCAATGAAGGGCGCATCTTTCTGTCGAAGTGGAATTCGATTCCAAGCATTTTAGTTTTCGTGCAGAAAATTAGGGATTCTTACAGAAGAGGAATTTTTGAGTAATCCCGATATAGGATTGCTCTCCTCATCAAAATCGAAGTTTAGGGACCTAGATCAAGATTTTTGGTTGGGTGAAACTTCGGGAAACTCAAACCCTAGTTTGACCCCGAGCTAGAAAAACCCTAAATACTAAAATTGCTACGTTTTGGTACATTCACTATATCCCAATATTGGAGAAGAATCAAGAGCAGAAAATTGCAGAGGATGAAGATAAAATCCTGATGTACACTGTATCCAAAATTCTGCCTCAGATTCCCTATATTACGGGAGATATGATCCCTCCAAATTAGGGTTCCAGCCTCTTCCAGAATTCATCCCTAAACAGGACACCTGGGGAGAATTGATATATCTTGGGCTAAAAAGGTCCACTGATGAAATTTATGAAGATGTTCTAGAACGGTCATAGAATTTAATTTCTGTGGTCCAAAATTCAGACTCTGAAGATGAACCAGTGACACGTGACAGTCTGTAACTTCGTTGTTCTGAACAGTCCTGTAACAGGTTACCTTGGGAAAATGATCATCAGTCCCAATTGGTGAAACCAATTCTGATGAAACCTATGGTTTTGGAACAGGGATATGTGAGGTTACCTCAGTGTGAATTTTTAGACACATAGGATCATTAATTTTAGATATACCACAGAAACAGTAACAAGAATTTCTGCAGAAGAAATTGGAAAACTAGGGTTTCCTGTTCTGGGAGCTTCCCTCCACTGTTTTCAGAAAAGGAGTACATTGGACAGCTCAAATTGAAGAGATATATATTTATATCCAATAAGATATGAAAGATTCCAAGTTTTGAAAATTAGGTTTTCTCTGACAAACCCTAGATCAGCCAGCTCCGGAACGAGGACAAACACCTCAAATCGATAAGATCTAATCTTTTGCTATTTTGAGGTTCTCATTTCAAAGTGATCTATCACATCAGCTTGATGATAAGTTCAGTGAAGTTGACAACTTCCAAGCATGGAAGTATATGATCTCTCTGAAGAAAATGAATTGGACACCTACATGAGTAGAGATGTTCCAATTCCAGAGGGAGATGAGGCTAAAATCCTTACACCAGAAGAACTTGGTAAAGGCCAAGAAGATCATTGCTGATTCAATCATGGATCACCTTATACCACAAGTGTCTTCCCTAAAGACACTGAAGATGTTTGATTCCTTGACCAAGATATTTGAAGGGAAGAACATAAATCAGAATATGACCTTAAGAAACTAGTTGAAGAATGTGAAGATCCAGAATGCAGAGACCATACAGTCATCTCCCAAATCAGAGAACAACTTGAAGCGGTAGAAGAAGAAGTGGAGAATGCAGAAGTGGTGATAACCACCTTGAATGGTCTCCCAGGATCATGGGATTCATTCATTTGAGAAATGTGTGCCAGAAGGAAGTGATTACTTTCAGCAAACTCTTAGAAGAAGAAGAAGCTCGACTCATAATAAGAGAAGAGAAGATCAATCTCTCACCATCCAAAGAAGATCCCTCAACCAATGAGGAATATGAAGATCTCAACTCTTGAAGAACCTCTTATCCATCGCAGCATTTGGATAAGAAACTATGCTATTATGAATAAATAAGATGATGAAGTTGAAGGCTCAAGAAGGAGTCTACCCACGAAACAAATAAAGATAAGTATTCAATTGTCATTTCATGATATTGTTTTGTTATGAATTTGTTTATATTCAGTTAATGTATTATGCAAGATAGAATGTTTGCATTAATGACAGTATACTACTAATATGCATGTAATGGGTAAGTAGCTCATGGTGCTATAAAACTCTCCATTGCTACTTTTCTAGAACGAAACCTCTTTGCTGACATATTGGATTAGTGCACAATCTCAATGTTTTCCTGGTGAAGATGGAAGGCATCTAGAAAACTTTCCGTGAGATATGGATGAATGTTGTATTGGATAAAGTAGTTGCATGATCATATATTTATGCATAATAATTTTCCAGTATGAATATTCCTTATGAAATGTTTCTAACCATACAATTGTATTTGACTTGTAGGAAAGATCGCATACATAATCACCTACAAGAAAAGAAGTATGAGACTTGTTTCGAAGAACAAGTGACGACATTTCAAAATGAAGAATAATATGACGAATATAGTGACATCATTGATGCATAACCTTCCAGCCATGAAGAAGTAACCAAGAATAAATGGAAGACCAGTTCAAGAAGAATGATTTCTAGGATGCAGTATCGATACGTGAAGGGAAGTTCGTAGCTCCATCATGCAGTAGATGGAAACATCGTGGGATACAAGACAAGATTCATAGCACGAGGATTCTCACGAAAAGAAAGCATAGACTTTGAAGAGACATTTGAAGCCAGTGGAAGTTGAAACTCATACATGATGAGATTGATGAAGATCTTAACCTTTGCTACAAGGTTGAAGATGAAAGTCTATAGAGGATGACAAGATCACAGATGGGTGCGAGATGAACTTATGAAAAAGTTCAAGATAGAAGATCTTGGTATCCAGTGACCTTAGATGGATACATAGAATATTAGTAGTAGAGGAAGCTACTTGTCACTCCAGTACATAATGCTTTCAGTGCATAGAGTACAGAAGATAGAGGGAGTGATTGCATAAGATCTTGAGGTTTGACATGGTACGATAGGATGGACAGATTACTGATGACTCTAGGCTTTATTGAGAGTAAAGTGGATTCCAACCTTTGCTTCAAGGTTAAAGGCGGAAGACCAGTGATGCTCCTGTTATGTGTCAATGCACTATTTTTCTAGGCATGGAGGTTTGGCAGAATGCAAATGGAATATTCCTTGGACAAGGGAAGTATGCAATAGAGATCCTGAAGAGGTTTGGGATGATGGACTACAAGGCCATGAACACACCTATGGCATCGAACATGAAGTTATTGAGTGATGCTTCATCAAATACGGTTGATGCCATAATGTATTGTCAGTTGATGTACCTGACAAATACGAGATCAGATATTTGCTTTGCTGTGAACACATTGAGACATGTTCACTTGATTGCTACAAAGCATATTCTGAGGTACCTGAGGGGTACAGTTGATTATGGGCTCAAGTATGAGGCGAATCAGAAGATTAACCTGGAAGGTTATGTGGATTCGTATTGGGTAGGAAATGCCATTGATAGGAAGAGCACTTCGAGGTGCTACTTCAGTATGGGATCAAGTGTGATCTCTTGGTTTAGCAGGAAGCAATCCTGTGTGGCACTGAGTACACCTGAATAAGAGTATGTCGCAGCTTGTTCAACTAGTTGTGAGGCAGTATGACTGAGGAAGCTATTGTCTGATTTATTTGATTTCCAGTTGAATGCTACTTGTATACATTGTGACAACCAGATTTGCGTGAAGTTGTCAAAGAATCCAGTTTTCCATGACAAGTTTAAGCATATCGAGATCAATTATCACTATATTAGGGATATGGTGCAGAGGGGAGCAGTGAAGCTCCAGTATGTTTCGATGGAGGAACAAATAGATGATGTGTTGACAAAGCCATTTTCTAGGGTGAAGTTTGAGTACTTCAGGGAGAAGCTTGGTGTTCTCCAAATCGAGGTTTACTCCAAGGGAAAATGATGAGACCCATAGCCATTCTATCATGGTGGGAGGATTGGTTCCTTCCATGTCAGATATGAGTGTTGAATCTGTAAGCCATTCTGATGAGTAGGTCAGATGTAAGGGTTGAGCCATTCTTTCATGGTTAGAGGATTGGTTCCTTCCATGTCAGATATGAGTGCTAAATCTGTAAGCCATTCTGACGAATAGGTCAGATGTAAGGTCTGAGCCACTCTGCCATGGTGAGAGGATTGGTTCCTTCCATGTCAAATATGAGTGCTGAGCCATTATGATATGACTGTAGGATTGGTTCCTACATGATTAGATATAAGGGCTATTGCCATTCTTGGAATGCAGCTGCCTGGTGAGGTACCAGGAATACTTGGTCTAGGACTGAGGGCCATTCTGATATGAATGTAGGATGTGTTCCTACATGATCAGATATGAGTGCATGGCCATTTTTATGTGATAGAGGGATGTGTTCCCACTTGATCAGATGTAAGGGCTGAGCCATTCTGTCATGGCTAAAGGATTAGGTTCCTTCCATGTTAGATGTGAGCACTGGCCATTCTGACTTGATGTCAGATATAAGGGCTACCACCATTCTTAGAATGGAGCTACCTGGTGAGGTACTAGGAACCCTCAGTCTGGGACTGAGATCCATTCTGATGTGACTAAGGGATGTTGTTAGCTCTCCAAGAAACTACTTAGTGGTTATAGCTAAGTATGCTTGGTAACTTAAAAATTCATTTACTTTCAATAAGTGGATCGAGGGGATACAAGAATGGCACAAATGAAAGACTGCTAATCCAAATAATTTAATGAGCCAGTGCTCTTAGAAACTGCACATCAGATGATAAATAACAGAACAGGCATGTAGAATATTGCTCAGACAACCAAATACATTAAATGCAGGGTTTATACAACCAAATACATATATAACGCAGGGCTATACCGAAACAGTAAGAAGTTCCTCCATCGAATCATGAACATAAGCTAAACTAATCCAACAGAGTGCAGAATAATAGTGGATGACAAAATCTGGGTACAATAACAAGAGAAAACTGTGATTTTATTAGACTAGCAATCAGACATAGGCCAAGTTCTCCAACCTCGAACCCTTTTTCAGTCTGAGTTCTTAGACTTTTTCAAGCCTTTACAAAAGTTTCCAGATCCTAAAAACATGGATCTGTCGAGTTCAATTAAAACATAACTGATAGTTTAAAGCAAAACATAGGGATTGATCCCTAAAATGAAGGAGATTTTGATATGGAGATCTCCTTCAACAGCTCGATGGTTGGTGAAGTGAAGCAGCCTTCCAAGGCTCGGTGGATAGAGTTGGGCGCGCCATCGATCTGATTTTCGTGATGTGGCAGTTGACTCATAAAGATGTTCCTCCAAATAGGATTTGAAGCTTAGTCAAAGTGCCCACCAATTCAAAACTAGCTTAAAGCCTCTGAGATATTAGATAAAATACTTTATAATCCATTCGTTTCTGCTAGTTCAGCGAATCAAAACTGAGTTCTGGGCGAAATTAGAGATCCTTTGCAAAAACAGGCTTTTGGCAGCTAACTACTCTATTGATTTCGTGCCTTAGTTGCCGGAAGTCAGTCCTTTTGGCAGCTAATGAGCTCTGTGGGGCTCGCCTAAGATGCCAAACGCTGAAACTGTTTCAAAATCAAAAACCAAAACACTGCTTTCCTGCAAGCTTGTGATCAGTTACTAGGACTTCTTTGCAGCTGCTCCCTTCCTTCTAGTCACTCGTTTAGTCCTTTTTTGCTGAGATTCCATAGGCTGTTCTTGCTGAGCTTCCATAGGCTGTTCTTCTTCAGGGATCGTGGCCACCTCAGCCAACGTGTCTAGACCAGATGGTTGTGCTTCTGGGACTACTGGTTGTACCTCTGTCCGCTCCAATTCCTTCAACTTTAACCTGAGCATCCTGAGAGTGCGGTAGAGCTTGGCATTCTCTTTTATCAGCATCGCGTTCCTCTCAGTTGTCTTCTTGAGTCTTTCGACGATTTCCTGGCTCTGGTCATGCAGTGCCATATTCCTTCCAATCAACTCTGCGTTGTGCATTTTGACCTGCTGAACATTATGTCTTGCCTGGGAAAGTTCCTGTAGCAGCTTATTGGATTTGTTGGTCTCTGGTATGGAAGGTTTGGGACCTGATACATCAGTTAAGGGAGGGTCTTTACCTTTATCTCTTTCCATGGGCTGCTCTGCTCCTTGATTTCCTTCGTCTCCAGATTCAGATCCTGAGTAGGGGAGATTCAATGGATTTTTACCTTGAGGAGTTCCTTCAGCTTGTTCAAACACCAGCTTCCTCTTTACCCTTCTCCTTTTGCTGGATGAGGAAGGGGATTCTGTTTTGGCTTGAGGAGAGATGGCTCTCCTCTTTCTCTTGCTGGTTTTGGGAGTGCTGCTCTTCTCGCCCTTACCCTGCTTAACTGCCTCTTCACTGGCAAGCTCTGTAGGGAACTCATGCCAAAACAAAAAATAGTTCCACTCTATACCTCTCTTCTTCAACAGCTCTTTGATTATCAATGTTATGAGACCCTGGTGAGGGATCCTGTTTGCTATCTTGCTGGGTCTAGCCTGGACTTGCTTTGCCATCTTAGTTAGGGTCTTATGGAAGAAGTATGGCAGATTTATACTTACCCTTCCTGTGAAATGATTCAATAACTTGAAATGGTAGTGTAGCACCCTGTGATATCGGCCTTCACAGGTTATGTAAACGAAAATGGCCTTTAAAAGAGTCTGCCATTGAGGTTCAAGAAAGGTGATGGGAAAATCTCTTCTTTGAATGGTTTCCTTATGGGCTGGTAGAAGATATGACCTGAATTCAATATCTGAGGCCTTAGTGGTCTTAAACCAACTCTGCCCTGTCCTGGGGAGACCTGTACACTCGGCTATGGCTGCCTCATCCACATGAAACTCTTCTCTGCCAAATTTCACTGTTCTCCCATTGTAGCTCTGAGCGAATGCTTCAGCGAGTGGCTGGTTAAAACTGGTGAGCTTTTCACAATAATCAAACACCTATGTGGTCTTGAAGAACTCAGCTACTTGTGGGTGGGACTCGAGGTACCAGACCCCATCTAGCTCTGTCTTGAGTGGCAGATTTGTTTTTGCCATGAGCTGAACCCTTGTTTCGTAGCAAACAATAAAGAGACACCGCGCTGAAAAATCGTCTTTGATGAGAACACTCCTGGATCGATGCCCTGTTTTGATAAAAGAAAACCCCTGGATTGAACCGGAACTTCAACTGCGCGATGACATAACCGGGGACCTGGGGTCTGCTCGCAATGCTTGAGAAATAAGATACCCATTTGAATGAGCCCAACAGGTGATCACCTATGATATCGCCTAGCTCGTGTGAAATAATGAATCGATCAGCTTCGAATGATCTTCAGATATGCCTTACATTATGAGCTCCTGCGTAAATGATGAATCGATCAGCTTCGAATGATCCTCAGATATGCATTACATTATGAGCCCCCTGCGTAGTTAATGATATGGTGCTTCATGACTTGCTTTCGGCAGTATACCGACGTTAAACCTCATGATGGTCATATGAGACGCGCTCTGATCTTCTCTTGGCGGCAAAACATACAGGCTCGCTTGATGTGAAGTTGAGTACAGACACGTGCTCTTCTTTTTTAATTTTTTTAATGAGATCGTTTTTTGGTAGCTAACATAAACTTAGCTTAATCCTTCCAGCTGCCGAGACTGGGCTCTTGTGGCAGCTAATCTGGCCTTGAACTTAGCTTAATCCTTCCAACTGCCGAAACTGAGCTCTTTTGGCAGCTAATGTGGCCTCTACAAAACAGAGTGAGCTACCACAACCTGTCTTTTCCAACATTTGAAACCAGGACTCAAATAAATTAGATTTTTGACTTAGTATTGAGAACGAGGACCTCCTTTTTGACTCTAAAAAATTTAAAAAATAAATTTTTGGACTCAAATCTATCACCTAAAAAAGTAAAAAACCGACTAGTTATTTTAGGAGATAACATCTGGCTCCTACTCAGGGATGGAATCCTCCCAGTGAGGTTCCGAAGAATCCCAGAACCAAATGCCTTTCCTGGAAATAAAACTGACACCTAGTCTAGTACTACCATTGGGCATGGAGTTTATTTGACACACTGACTCTAAACGGAAAGAAAAGACGAATATTTTACAATGAGAAAGACCCGAGGTCTTTATGAGAGGTAGATCTTCAAAAATTGCCCATTGAATGGGCCACCTGCGAGAATCTCTCCATCCAGATGATGAAGAACAAAGGTGTTGTTGTGATATGCCTCTGCTATAATGTATGGACCAGTCCATAATGAATCGAATTTACCATGCTGTCCCTTCTTTTGCCTAGCTGCATCCCACTTTAAAACAAAATCACCTATTTCAAACACCTCCTTTTTTGTTTTCCTGTCAAAAGTGCTTTTTACCTTCATTTGGTGATTTTCAAACTTCTCTATCAGATGCTCTCTCTCCTGCTGTAACTCCACCAATTGGAAAACTCTTCTAGTGTGATCATCAGGTTCAGAGCCGACCTCTTGAAGGAAATTAGTCACTGGTAAAACAAGTTGGACCGGGAATATGGCTTCAGTGCCATAGACTAGTTTAAATGGTGATGTACCAATGGACTTTTTGATAGTGACTCTGTCGGCCCACAAGGCGAATTTTAACTTGCTGTCCCAACTTTTCTTATTTTCCTCCAGCAATTTCTTGATGATACGAGACAAAATTTTATTTGAGGACTCAGCTAGTCCGTTGCCCTGTGGGTAATATGACGTGGAATGAGCTAGTTTGACCCCCATCTCTTCACATAAGCTCACCAAATTTCGATCATTAAAAGCAGGAGCATTGTCTGTAATCAGCTTCTCGGGACAGCCAAACCTTGAAAAGATATTATTAAACAGAAAGTCAATAATAACCTTGTGAGTAGCATTCCTCGTGGGAATGGCTTCGATCCATTTCGTGAAATAATCTGTGGCAACCAATATCCACTTGTGCTGATTGCTCGATGAAGGATGGATCTCTCCGATGAAGTCCAAGCCCCATTGCTGGAATGGACCAACAGCTGTGATGGGCTTCAATGGTAGAGATTTCAGCTGCCCCTTTCCTTGGAACCTTTGACATTTGTCGCATGCTTTTACAAAGGCAAACACATCAGAAAATACACAAGGCCAGTAATAACCTGCTCTCAGTATTTTGTGGACAGTTGTCTTCCAGTAGTGATGCCCGCCACAGATACTATTCTGAAATTCAGTCATTACTTTAACAGCCTCCTCCTTCGTTACACATCTCAGGAGTACCCCTAAAGGGTCTTTCCAAAACAGCAAGTTATCTTTGATGCAGAAGCTTGCAGATTTAAGCTTAAGAGCTCTTCCTTGTGTTCTTGTGAGTCCTTCTGGCAAAGAAAGATTTTGCAAAAAGAAAACAATATTTCTGTACCATTCACACTCTGAGATATAAGAGGTTACCTGTAAATCCGAGCTTGTCTGATTTGCTGAAACTTCAAATTGGAAATTTGTTGTACCTCTCTTGTCTTCATAAATCTTTAGAGCTTTGCAATTTTCTTCAGCCAATAACCGAGTGATTCCCTGCCCTTGAACCAGCTTGACAGGTTTGATTTCTATGTCGAATTCAATCAGCTTGGCTACCCACTTGCTTCTTTTGCCATCAATGTCAGGCTGTACTAAAACATCTTTGACTGAACCAGAGGGGACATAAGCAATTACCTTAGACTGGAGAATGTAAATTCTGAATGCCTTCAAGGCTTTGATCAATGCATACACTTGTTTTTCCAAAGTTTCATACTTAAGCTCAGCATCACGGAGTACTCGGCTGAAAAAAGCAACAGGCTGCTCCTGTTCATCATTGTTTTTCTGTAAGAGGACAGCTGCAATAGTGTCATGTGAAGCAAATGAAAAGATGAAAAATTCTTTGTCAAAGTGTGGACTGATTAACACCGAAGCTGAAGTGATTGCCTTTTTTATATCCTGGAATGAAGTTCTGGCCTGTTCAGTCCATTTAACTTCCGAGTCTTTCTTTAACATGCTAGTAATGTTCTTAGTTAGTTCAGCAAAATTTGAAATAAATCTGCGGATGAAGTTAATGGTGCCAAGAAAAGATTGGATATCTTTCTTGGATCTAGGCAATGACAGGTTTTGGATTGCCTCCACCCTCTTTGGGTCAATTTTAACCCCTTCTGCTGAAACAATGTGACCGAGCAGCTTACCTTCCTTGAGTGCAAAGAATGATTTTTTAGGATTCAATGAGATTCCATACCTCCTGCATTTCTCGAAAGCTTTTCTCAAATGTAGCAAATGGTCTGTATGGCTGTGAGAGAACACTGTGATGTCATCGAGGTAAATGAGGACAAACTTACCCATTCCTCCGACAAAGGCAATATCCATTGCCCGTTGGAAAGTAGCCCCAGCATTCATGAGACCGAAAGGCATTTTTTGGTACATGAATGTACCCCATGGAGTTGTGAAAGCAGTCTTTTCTCTATCATCAGGATGGACAGCAATTTGATTGTACCCCGAGAATCCATCAATGAAGGACATGACACTTGCCCCGGAAACTTTTTGCAAAATATGTTCCATTTTGGGTAGTGGGTAATTGTCCTTTCGAGAACACTTATTCAAGTTTCTGAAATCGACACAGAGTCTGATTTCACCGTTCTTCTTTCTCACGGGGACAAGATTGGCAATCCAATCTGAATATCTCAACGGGATAATGATCTTGGCCTCAAGCAATTTTTTTATTTCCTTCTCCATTATGGGCAGCAACATTGGATTGAATGATCTCAGCTTCTGTCGGAAAGGAGTAGTATCTTTGTTCAATGGGATCTTATGTTGAATGATCTCTGTGTCATAAGTTTTCAGATCCGAATACTTCCATGCAAAGATGTCGGAAAATTCTTTCAAAAGGCCAGCATAGTCCGACTTCTGCTGCTCTGTCAGATGGGAAGCCAAATTCACATATTTCGGATCTGATTCATTTGCCAGGTTAAGAGGACAACTATCAGACCCATCCCCTTTCTTCCCAAGCTTAACAGCAACATCATTGCTGTCAAACAGTCTCTCCAAAGGTACCAGCCCTTTCGGGATTCTGTTGGAAGAAAGCTGAACTATTTCATGTGCCCCGATTCTGCTTTTAAATTTGGTTTTTTCTGGGGCAGCCTGCCCATCTTGATTGTCTTCATCAATTTCAAGGTCAGTAAATTCATCTATCACATTCAGAAATCTGGTTAGCTCTGCATCATCCTCGAATACTTGCCAAAACTCTACATTATCAGGCAATGATGGCCGATATTTTACTTGTATTTCATAGGATAATCTAGGAGGCAGAGGTGGAATAAAAGCACAAGCTGAAATAGCTAAAGAATCAGCCATTTCATTCATCAATCTTGGCACATGCGCTATTTTGAAATCAGAAAAATAAGGGATGAGCCTGAATACCTCGTCTCTGTAGGCTTTGAGCCTCACCTGCTTTGCTTGAAAAGATTTGTGAACCTGCTGA
>LPNX010081815.1:84658-137056 GCA_001517045.1 Pseudotsuga menziesii | reverse complement strand
TAGTCACCACGATCTGCCATGAAAAAACCTTTGGTTCATGGGCCGCAGAACCTATACATCTGGAAATAGGGCTTCCATTCCACCATGTTGATATTTAAAATATTTTTTTTTTTATAAAAATTCATGACCATCGCTTAAGCGACAGCTCTATCTGTCGAATATGCGACGCTTATTCTTAATACACGTCGCTTAAGTGACGGCTATGGCTGGCATTTATGCGACGCTGTTTCTTGATATCCGTCACTTAAGCGACAGCTCTTAATGTCGTTTTTGCGATGCTTTTTCTTGATATCCATCCCATAAGCGACGGCTCTCTATGTCGTTTTTACGACGCTTTTTCTTCATATCCGTCGCTTAAGCGACATCTCTATCTATCATTTATGCGACGCGTATTCTCTAGAGCCATGGTTTAAACGACGGTTATACCTGTCGCTTATCTGACGGTTAGTTAAGTGTCGCTTATCCGACGTTTACTTAAGTGTCGGATAACCAACGCCAAGTTTCCGACGCTTAAGAAAAAATCAAAGTGTCGTACATGCGACAGGAAAGTGTCGAAAATTCGACATGACGGCCATCGGATTTTTGGTCGAAATGTAGTAGTGGTATTTAAAGAATCCCCAACTCGTCTTAATGAGTTTTCAATGAAAGATGCAGTGGTGGGATCTGACAGGAGAATAGAGAAATTAGACACTTATAGCAGTTTTAGGAGGAGCAGCTATGGAGGGGCCATAAGTACAAGTCATAGGGACGACAATATGAGGAGGAGAAACTATGGAGGTATTTTTGAGAGAGAGAGGATTTCTATGCAAGAAAGGCTCAGGAATGGGGGTGAAGAAACATGATATATAACACAGGAGGGATTTCTACCCAATGGGGAGACTAGAGTGGGGCATGATGGAACTAGAGGATTTGGTACAATGCAGTCTAGATCTAGGGTAGATGCAGGGAAAGAGAAGAGAGTAGAAGCCAGGAATTACAAAGGTTATCTACCCAAATAATTGGAGTTCATTCACTAGAGATTGCCCATCATCTTTCAGTTCCATGGTGGGGGGTTTGTGGCTGGTAGAAAGGATTCATATTCCAATGATTTATTCTGCAGGAGGTTGGATAAAGTGTGTGATGCAATAGTTATAGCTGTAGGATATTGCCTTGCACCAAAGAACATGTTCCAAGCAGCATTTGATGATGGATTCAAGGCCGTTCATTGGTTGGAGAAATAGGCCAATCTTGTCGAGTGCAACAAGTCTCTTTTGCATGAGCCCAAGGGTTATCTTCAAAATGATTTCCATGTTTACATATCAGACGCTCAACAGGAAATTTCAGACACCTTTGAAGCTTCTCTGGTAGATCGATGTCTAGCAGCCCATGGAAATCCTTTCAGGTTTTTCACTTACATATTCCTTTGTTTCTTCTGATTATTGTTGGTATTGTGATTTCTAGCTTGTTATTTGGTTATTCTATTTATTTCAAAAAATTATATTAACTGCACATATTTCTGAAGAACCCTAATGGCCCATAGAAATACACAAAATCTCACTAAATTATAAGCAGATCTCCGGTATCTCATCTAAAGGTTGTTTTACTTTGAAACTTGTATTTATTTTTCTTGTGAGCAACTATGGAGATTTATGTCTTCAATGGCTCAAAAGAATTGGACATAAAAGTATGAAGACAGAAAATTCTAAAATGTATGATTTTTGAAGATTCTCAAGGTCACCATTGAAGATATTAAATTGGTTTGTTGTACAGTTAAGGTGTTTTTTGACAGATTGGTTAACAAAACTGAATTAAGTAGTAAGGTGGAGTTTTAGAAAAGCTCATCTAAAAGAAAGATTATTTTTATTGTTGTCACTCTTCTAGTTTCCTTTGAGATTTACTAAACACACAGACTATTGAATAGAGGTTCTCCTAGCTTAAAATTAAGTAATATATTCTGAACTTTAGGAAACTATATTGGACCTATAATAAAGTTAGGTAAGGAAACAATAATTGAGAAGTGATACTCTTTAGAATTTATATTTAATATTCCCTTCCAAGGACATCTAAAGAACCAGATGCTTGTGTTCTATTATTTTCGTATTGTTGTTCTACTCTTTTTTGTTTCCAGAATGATTGTTTGAGTTGTGCATATAGGATAATAAGATAATGCTTTCAAGTTTCAAATAACACCTTCAAGCCTGGATATTTTATGAGTTGTGCATAGAGGGTAATAAGATAATGCCTTGAAAGAACACCTTCAAACCTGGACATTTCCAAGGCCTTGGTCTCTTTAGTTTATCAACAAGGAAATCTATTCAATTCAATTTTACCATTAAAATGTTCATATCTTCTAAGGATTTTACTGATTTATCAATACTCTTGATTTGTGTTGAAACAAACCTTTTAAATAATTTCTTCGATGATCATAGATGAGTTACACATATTCATTATTCTCTAGCTTTATAGTTTCTTACATATTCCATTCAACTTTTAACTTTCATCAATGACTCTTGTAAGTGAACACTGTAATTTAATGTTGTTTTCCATCTATTTAATGGATGGAGTTCAAAAATATATGCCTTTCTTCTGCAAAGAACACAAGAAATGTGTTTTGAGGTAGTCAAATGAGGAATAATAAAGGTTCTCTCACATGCTGGTTGATCCTTTTCTTACTCTAATTGAGTACTTACCTTATTGGAATTGGGGAATATATCTAGTATTCTATTATCTGTGGAGGTAATGGGTATAATAAGCCAACTTTGATAGGCAAGTGAGGCGCACACCAGGCCATCTTATTTATGATATTGTTATCTATAGAAGTAATAGGTCTTAAGCGGATTTGAACTAGTAACACACCAACTACCATTTCTTGAGTCGTGACACCACAAAGAGGCATTAGATTGAAAACCATTTTCTCTATAGCACAATTTTCTTTACATGAGTGTTTGTAGTATGTACTGAGCATAGTTTTGGCATGAATATTTTTAATTTTATCATTGGTTTTGTATGTAGAATTTGATAATTGCGTATTCCTTAACATTGGAAAATACATTTCTATAATTTTGGTCCATATTCTTCTCTCATGCTAGTTTTGGACTTCACATCAAAAGGGTACCAACGAAAGGTGATTATTTTCACTTTCTCCTGTGATCTATTTTACCGTTAATTAAAGACATGCGAGAGATTTTATATTTTGTTTTGGAGTTAGGTTTCTCTTGCTGAGAAAACTTGTTCACAGTTGTCACTAAATATAATAACTTCCACATTTTCTTATGTTATTAGAAGCATATATTTGTGAAATGCAATTGTTACAACTGAGCAGCTGATCTTGCAAGTTTCCGTTTACTTGTGTCATATAAATATTATATACATGTCACATCATTAATAGAAATCATTCAAGCATGAGAAGAAATTTTCCTTGGGTGTTGTAAGCTGGCTATAATGCATTGTAATAATTCAAGGCTGGGGAAGGTCATGCTTTCCACACAGTGATAATAGGAAGCATATTGTCAATTATTTCTTGTTTCATGTTGTAGATTATCTGTTATGTATATTTTTTGTTACAGTATGGACGATGTTATAATATTTGAAATATGTTGAGCTTTGAGCTCTATTATGTATTGAATACTGACATTAGTTGTGTTGAATATTATAGGAAAAAACTTGCACGTAGACTTCTATTTGATAAAAATGTGAATGATGATCACGAAAGAAGTATATTGACAAAATTGAAGCAATAGTGTGGAGGCCATTTTACTTCAAAAATGGAGGGAATGGTATGTTAGAAGTTCACTTCCAATTGAATAAAGTTGTAATTTTAATTTGTACTAGACAAGTTTATTTTATTGTAGTTTATCTTAGGAATATTATGAAATAAAATTGCAGTTTCTTTCGTTTTACTCTTTTTTTTAATTATTTTAATTTTCCAAGTAAAACTTCCCATTTTCATTTTGTGAATAAAAAAATTACAGCTTTCATTTTACGTTTTTCATGTCTATTATGTATTGGTCTATTCAAGTTACCGATTTAACATTAGCAAGGGAGAATCAAACAAATTTTGAGGAATATCTTAATGATAACCCACTTGCACATCCTGGAATAGACTTGACTGTGACAATTTTGACAACTGGATTTTGGCCAAGTTACAAGTCGTTTGATCTTAATCTACCTGCCTAGATGGTATGTAGTTTTTCTTATTGCAACTTGTTTGAGCAGCGATGCATAAGTATTTTAGTAGCTAAAGTGGCTTTTATATTTTCATTGAATTTCACTACTGCAATGCAGGTCAAATGTGTTGAGGTGTTCAAAGAGTTTTATCAAACAAAAACTAAGCATCGGAAGCATACATGGATAGACAGGTTGGGCCTAACCTCCAATTTGTTCCCAAGTTTTTCCTCAGTGAGTTACCCTCTGCTAAAAAAAGGCTAGATTCTTAACCCTTCATATTGAGTAGAGGAGCTTTTGGACTGAAATTTGAGCAATCCATCTAACCTGATTATAGCTTCCAAATTGTTCCTTCATCTTCCACTGGAGCTGATTGCAGACGATACTCTCATTGTGCTAGATGACTCAATTTTCTTGATGAAACCAAGAGTCCAAATCAAATATCTACAACTAATTTTCCTTTTTACCGAAGTACACTTCTAGAATATGGGACGAACTTAGCTATAATTATGACCACAGATTGGGCAACTTAGTAGAGACTTATTAACTTCAGAGCAAACAAAGGCCTAGGCAAAATACCAGTGGTAAACAGTCTACCTTGGTGTGGTATGCTTGCATCGTGCCCATTTCCACTAAATACCAAATCTTAGTTTTTGAACTGCTATGTTGCTATATATGTCCCCAAAAATATCTTTTTTGGAGACCCTTATTAGTACAATACTACAATCCTTATCCACTATAATTCTTTCTTCTCTTGGGAAAGGAGAAGCTCTTAAGAGAGTTGAAAGAATTTTGGCTTTTTGTCTGAAAATGTCTTGGAATAGCTAAATTTATCCTAATGAGCATGCACTAAATTAAATGTGCATTTTTAGATAGCTTTTAAAATACATAACTGAATGCATCTTGTTGGTATGATTACATTGATCAGATAGCTCAAGGCCAGCAGCTTGAAAATCAACTATTGATATCTATGGAGCAACAAATTTTGGAACATGTTTGAAAATTAGACAATTTTGTCTTGACACTTATTCCTAACTATGACATCAAAAAAGCTCATTTTTTTGGAAAAATAAGCAATTGACATGCTGAGAGATTCATCAAAGAGAATTGATCTTAGAGATGCATCTGTAACAGAAAATTGATTGATTTGTTGTGAATATAAGGGACCATGGGATATGGTTACAGTGAAATGTTTTCACAATTTTTTCTTTTACTGCATGATAAGATATGTAGATATCAATTTGCAAACTTCCCAAGTTCCAATATGGTGTCCTCAAATTGGTTGTGAACATTACATGTATGCCAAGGAGTGCAAATCCTTTCTTCCAGATAATTGCTTTGAATCTTTGTTAAAAGATCTTGCAGATGCAAACATCCTTGATTCAAAAAGGGTCATGTATTGTCCTTTCCCAAATTGTTCTGCAATGTTTGACAAGGGACAAGATGCATCAGCAAGAGCAAGCTCATCCAGCCATCCTGAGGATACCATAATCAAATGTGTTGAATTCCCAGAATGTCACAGGCTCTTTTGTGTTGAATGTTGTGTGCCATGGGATTCATCAATGAGTTGTGAAGAATACCAGAGTCTACCAGTTAATGAGAGAAACTCTGACGATGTCACATTGCATCATTTTGCACAAAATAGAAAATGGATACGTTGTTAGGAATGTAGGTGAATGATTGAGCTCACACATGGTTTCTTCCATATGACATGTTGGTATGAATCTATACCTTCTTATATAGCTTTCAAGTTTTAACATATGTTTAATAACTTTTAGTGATTAAGAATGCATAGGATATTGGATGCATAATTCAGCTCAGCAATCAATTTAGGATTTCTGCATAAGTTGGTTCTAATTCTGGACTATATATACATTGTCCTGAGAAAACACGAACTTGCAAAGATCTTTGGAAGTATAAACCATGTCTCTGTCAAAAAGTTGTTTTGAATGGTTTATAGCTTCCAAAGTTTTGTTTTCTTGGTTTTCTCGTTTTATCTTTCTTTCCTATGGATAGAGACAGGCGGTGTTTTTCAATATTTAATCCTTTGCCTAGGTTGATATTCATGAAAATGGACTAGAAACATCAAAAAAGGTATCACTGGTTTTAGCCAGGTAAGTCCAAGTTGTGTTTACTTTTCCATTTTCCTAAAGCATCCCATGTCAATTCCTTCACTAGAATTATTGAGTCTGTTCCCAAGTTTTGCATCATTATGTGTCAAGTGTTCGGCCTTCTCATACAAAGTTCCAATGTCATTGTTGGAAGAAGTGTTAGCTCATGACAACTCATCTGAGAGCTATTATATTTATTGATTATACTATTGTTTCATGCACATTCATATAAGTTTAAATGGATTATCAAATGCATTTCTTTATCCTAATTGGCAACGGTAAAAATTGCTTTTATAGCCACACAAGTGACTTTTCACAACTTATTAATATCTTTTAAGTCTAGTTGCATTTCCCCATTAAGTGATTATCGCGATGCCAATGTGGATATCGTGTTCAAGGATTCTCTACAATGGTTAGGTATGATCTATCTTGTGGATTCCATTTTAAGGATACATGCCGGTGCTTAGCTGTCTTCATTAAACTGAGTTTTAACACTTGGAATAAGAGGATTCTACTCATTTGCATATTGAAATAAACAATTTTTTTGTCACATGATTGTTTTCTAAACATAATCTTCTCTTTCTCTCTCGGTGATTACAAAACCCTGAATGAATGCAATACTAATGCCCAATCAAATTAACAAGTTGATAGGACTTAAATGCATATAATGCAGATATATCAAATGGCCTTTATGTCTGGGAACATTCCTCAAGTCCCTATGCAACTTTGTTTTGCCAAATGGAATTTGATAAATCTCCTTTGTCTTGAAAAGATTTTGTTTGTTGGAGCTGAGTATAGGAATAAGCAGTAAACATGCCACTGTTTGTATTGGGATGAGCTAAACATAATTAATTGTTTAACACCAAATGAAGCTCTAGTGGAGTATTTTGAAGAAAATAGAATTCTTTCAAATTCTTAAAACCATATCTCATCTGCTAATGCAAAAAAGACTGTATTGGGGGTGGGCTTAGGTGAAGTAATTTTGAGTATAGATTGGAGCAGGGGGTTTGTTCCCCCAGCCATGATATAATATTTAATTTGAATTCATCAATGAATTTGTCTAATCACACCAAGTGTCAATTCAAGCATGCAGCTGTGAAATGGGACTTAACACCCTGACAGAGTCTTGTACCTCCTCATTCATTCCTGCCACCAATCAAATTTATTATATCTTTAAAGATGAGATGGGTGGTCCCTTGTGGTTTAAGGGATATTTTATAATAGGTTGGGATATCTTTTCTAGCTACCTCTTTGACATTAGAATTCATTGCCCTTACTAGTACTAGTAGCTCTGCCAGGTCTTTTGTAGTCAAATTGTTTGCAGAAAGCATTTGGAGATTTTTTGTCATGTAAAGTGAAGCCTACAGAGGAACTCATTTGGGTTGGAGGTGAATCAGAAGCACACATGTGTAGTTGTCATTTCCACTCTAAGCATTGTGTCTTGTGTGAATCAACAGAGGTTCAAAGAGGAATTCTAAGGTGTGAATGCCAAATAACAGAGGCTCCAGGTGAAATGGGAAAGTTGACAAAAAGAAGACAATATAAGGAAATAGTGGAAGCCCTAGTTCAGGATCTGTCCATTTGAATGTTTGCATTCAGCGAAAGGGAGCAGGATTTTATAGTTTTCATGGACAATCCCAAGACAAAATTTGAGGAACTAGAAGCTACAATGGGTTCTTTGCACCCATTGGTTTCTAAAATTGTAGAGTATATTCAAATTCCCCAGGAAGAAAGAGGAAGCCACAGTCTTACAATTTCCATGAAATATAGCTTAGAAATTTGAAGTGGGAGCAGCTAGCACAACGAATTTAGATGATGTGGTTATAAGCCCAGTAGAGCAGGTGCTTAATTTCTAGGATAGTCACAAAGAAGAATCCCCTGGTGACCCAAATTTAGAGATCTTATGACATCTAATGGAGACATAACCGTTGTCTAAAACATAAATTAAACCCTATATGAAGTACAAATTGTTGATTGTTGGTATTGAATATGGTTGATCTTGGTCTAGTGTTTTTGCAACAAAATTTAGAGAAAAGATGCACCTTGCATAAAATTTGAACCAAAACAACATATTTTTTTATTGTAGTTTAGTCAGTGTGAGTATACCAACAGTCAGGGTCCACAATTATTGGTTTTGTGTTTTAGTTAGTCATGGACAAATATCCATTGGCCATAAGTGAAAAATCAATTGTTGTATATTGTAATGGTGGGTTTGCAACCACAAAAGTTGCTCAAGGTGCACCATCATTTGCCTTGGCGTAGAATCATTGGTCGGGGTTTACTATAGGATAAGAAATTATATTAGACACTATATAGTATATTATCTCTTCTATTATTTTACATCATTTATTTCACTCTACTATTTTTGAAGTGTTTCTCTATTAGTTTTAAGGATATATTTTCATTCATCTTTAACATAATGAGTGGAACGAGTTAGATGGAGATTACTTCTTGAATTAGATTGTCTTTTTTTTTTTAAACCTTGGTCAAGTAAGTTATAATAAAATGTATTTTGGAAAAGGTTAGGATATGATGCGTCCAACATTGTACCATAAGATGGCTTCTTGTTTTTTTGTTGTTGAACCTTGGTAGAATAAGGTATAAAATTGTGTTTTGCCGGAATTTTAGAATGTGATGCATCTAGCATTATGCCATACATGGTTTGGTTTCTTTGTTCCTGTTATTGAACACTTTTCTTTTTGTATGGATATTTATTATTGTTTGTTTCTAAAGTGAGATGTTAGCATTTTTTAAGTTCTGGAAGTTTATTTTCTATATTTTACTTTACCCCCTTTTCATTTTTTATTTTTACATTTATGTTGTCATAAGTTTGCATTGAGGACAATTTACTTTGCTCAGTTATGTAAAAGAATCCATTGTAGCAATATTGTTGCATTGTCTTAATTAGGAAGGGTATTGTGAGGGTACTATCATGTGAACATATATGCCTTCTTTAGGAGAATCCTAATTTACATGGGAAGTATCACAGGTGAAGGTATTAGGAAGTAACTACTTCACAAATTATGGTCAAGAAAACTTACAATATCAGAAATAATTTGCCAATTTTTCTATCATTTTGTTCCTGTTTGTTTGAAAAAAATAGATTTGGTTAAGGTTTTATAAATTGGCCATGGAATGTGCAAATTTGGTTGTTTTCTTAGAGGATATAATAAATATACACCAGCAACTATCTTTTTTTTGTCTTTTTGAAGAGAACTTTGTGGAATTTAAAACTTGTATAACCTCATTATGTGATGTGAAGTATAGTTGATTCTCCAAGCCTATTTTCAAGTGTATTCCCAAGAAACATACACCCCTTGTGGCTAAATATGGTTTTTTGTAAGCAAGGTAGAGCCTTCTATTCTATTAGTATATAATAAAAGTACAAAACTAAGCTCTCAGGTGCTCCTCCCGAAGGAAAATAGAGTGATCCATAGGTTTTATTATTATTATTATTATTATTATTATTATTATTGGATGATCATTTTCTAAGGAATGGTTTCTATAACTATCATGTTCTAGTGTTAACACACTGGATTTGTTTTACTTGCAGCAAGCATTCCCAATAAATTTGCGCCAACAATAGGTATTGTTGTCAATCATTGCCGTAGAAATTGCTCTCTAGAGAGCCTTCAAAATAATGTTCACAGACTGAAAACATACAAAGCGAAGTTGGTTGTCTTCCCAAGAACTGCTCGCAAGTTAAAGGTAGGATTCTTGCTTTGACTTATGGATGTCTTCTAGAGTAGCAAGCAACCTTATTGAGAAAAACTGCAATACTAATACATATAGTAGCATCAATCTTGTAGTCAAAGAATGATCATAGAAAAGGGATGATTTCCATTTTGCAGCTGTGCACATTTTTCAATTACTTTTTGAAGAAGAATTAGAGTGGAGAAAGGGAAATTCATTGAAGGTTAATTTCTTTGTTAAAAAATTAAAACAAATTGCTTATGGAGTCCACCTTCTGGAATTGAGACTTTTATTGCTTTATGTGATGTTCTATGTTTGCAATGACAGCCTTAGTGGTAGTTGTTGTTGTCGGTTTATACATAATTTTTTGCTATTACTGAAACTCACAAAGTATAACTTTTTTTCCCCCTATTCACTTCCTTGATTTAGTTTTCTATTGATTGCGACTACTAATATGGAAAATCACTACATATGACAAATACAAGAAATTAAATGATAAACATACATGAAGTGTGGAAAATGCACACTGTTGGACTCATTTACCCAACATACACACTTATTTGGTCAAATTTTGGCCTATTTACCCACTATCCTAAGTTTAATTGACTTACTTCACATCATATGAGCACACTATGACATTAGCATGAGCACACCCATGCCTTCAATCAAGGATCCCAACCAATCCTTAACCTTAAATGAGGAAGGTTCATTGGGCTTCCTCCTTCAATTAGGGAGGCTAACTGGGCTTCCTCCTTCAATCGGGGAGTGATTATGGGGTGAATTGAGTGACATAAGTGAACCTAATTGCACTGATTGTAGTTTCACCTAAAAATTAGTTAATCTAAGTTGTAAAGGCACATCCATCTATTATTTGTCTATTTTTGGCCAATATTTATGAACTAGAGTCAACTATGGCACCTTCAACCACCTCTGTTGACAAGTGGCAATTCAGTTAAATCCATCGAAGCTATTTGGAGTTATGGATGTGCTACCCCCTTGAGTTGGACATGCATTTACATCTGTTGAGTCACTTTTAGTTAGACTCAGTCATCCATTGCACTCTGATTCTGTTAGGACTTAGTGTGAAATTCAATTAGGGATTAGATTAGTGGTTAACTAAGTGTGTCGATTGTGGCTGACATTCAGTTAAGCTACACCCATCCATGCAATTCAAATGACCTCCTTGTGTATTTGAATTTTCTTGGAATTCATGCATTCTGCATGACATTGCATTGTAATATCATTCTATTATGAATTATACATGGTCTACAAACTCTAATTGCAGTACTGTTACACCATTTGATGTCTAATTTGTGTTGAATCACTTATTTAAGACTGTGTTTAGTCCCTATATTACTATGCCAGAATTAATATGGTATTAGAGCTCATGGTGAGACAAAGCTCATTCTTTAAGAGAACATGAATTTTGTCGGATTTGGCATGCAAATTGAGCAAAATCTCAAATTCCAACACTGAACCAGAATCCAAAGGTTTACCACTTAATACCCCAAGTAAAGGAATTGTTGATCAACCTTGCTTGATCAATTATGATGGGTGTGATCAAAACCTAAAATGTGCAAGCTGTTTGACCTTACGGTGACTTTTTTGTGTTGATTACAGGTTTTTACAGGTTCATTGCATTCGCTACAACAGTTTGATATGGCTTCTTCCATAGATATTTTGACTCCTTTCAAGTATCACCAGTGGAAAGGAGACATGGAGATCCATCTATGTGCCAAAGGACTCTACTGGATCACCATGGATAAAGAAGAAGAGCCTAAAAATGTTGTGGACAAGGCTAGATTTTGGAACAAGATGGATGAAACCTATGATTTCTTGTGTCTCTCGATCTCCAAGGATCTTCTATTCCACCTCTTAGGATTGAAGACTCCGAAAGAGATTTGGGACCACCTTGCGTCCCTGTATGGAAAACATGACGATTTGAGGGTTTATCAGCTTGAAAATGAGTTCATGTCTCTTCAACCTGGAAATTTCTAAACCCTTAATGATTTTTTCACAAAATTCAAGCTTCTAGTCCTTATATTGAAGAAGTGTGAGGTAAAGAAGGAGGATGATCAGATCATCCTTGCCATTCTCTTAAAACTTGGAGTCGACTATTCAGTATTCGTTTCTAATTTTCATGCTAGGAATATCATAACCCTGGGATGGAATATTCCTTCACCCAATGCCTTCATTGAGTCCCTAACCGAAGAGCATGATAAGCTTGTCTAGATGGGGATCATCAGATCCTCCTATGATCAAGCCCTTCTTGCTTGAGGGCCCAAGGATCCGAAGGGTAAAGGAAAGAAGCAGAAGAATCCAAAAACTAAATTCCATGCTCCAAAGCCTAAAGTTCAAAACCAGTAGCAAGAAGAGCCTTTTGGATCGAAGAAACACAAGAACAGAGGAAACCGTGGGAAAGATAAATTCAAGTGTTCATAATGTGGGGAGCGATTTCACCCTAAACATGCATGCATGAAGAAGAAACTTGATGAAGCTAATTCTATCCTCGATAGAAATAACATCAATATTATGGAAAGATTTCGAAGGAAAGAAAATCAAGATCGGGAATACCACCAAGAAAGGGGACATGCTCTCAGGGCAAGCACCTAAATGTCCAAAGCTCTTATCATAGAATATGGAGCTTCAAATCACATGATGGAAAGCAGAGATTCCTTCTCTTCTCTATACACCAACAAAAGCATTCTCATCCACATGGGAGATGACTCTACCATCATTTCAAAAGGACAAGGCACAGTAGATCTTGAGCATGGAATTTTTCTCAATGTTCAGTATGCACCATATCTTGCCTCCAACCTCTTGGGTGTCTATCAGATGACTCATACTGGAGTTCCCAAGAAAGAAACCTTCATCCCATATGATGTAGAAATTACTGAAATTTCATCTAGAAAACTCGTTGTAGTAGGATTATCAAACCATCATGCTAAATCCTATGAGTTTTCCCATTTTGTGGCAGATGCAAAGCCCACTTCTCTTCTCTCTCATTTAAATAAGGTCAGTAGAATATGGCATGAGAGATTCGGCCATATAAAATTTAAGCATTTGCATCAAATTACAGAAAAATTCCATGGTTGAAGGCCTCTTGGTCATCAAATCTACCATCGGAATTTGCAAGGGCTGTATTTTGGGAAAGCATCCTGAGCATAAGTTTGATCGAGGAAAGGAAAGCCGAGCATCAGAAATATTAGGGCTGATTCATTCTGATAACAGTAGAGCAATTCCCACCACATACATGAATGGATCTTAGTATTTTCTCACTTTCATAGATGTTTTTTCTAGATATATATGGGCCTTCTTCATCAAGGAAAAGTCAAAAGTCTTAGAAAAATTCACTGAATTGAAAGCACTGCTTGAGAATGCATCTGGGAAAAAGATAAAATATTTGAGATCTGATAATGGAGGGGAATATGTCAGTAATGATTTTCCACAAATATTTTTTGACAGTGGAATTCATATCCAAAAGTCAGTTCCCTACACTCCCCAGCAGAATGGTGTAGCGGAGAGAAAGAATCGAGCTCTCAAGGAGATGACCACATGCATGTTGAAAGTCAAGAGT
Organism: Pseudotsuga menziesii; assembly: GCA_001517045.1. Classification (NCBI taxonomy): domain Eukaryota; kingdom Viridiplantae; phylum Streptophyta; class Pinopsida; order Pinales; family Pinaceae; genus Pseudotsuga; species Pseudotsuga menziesii. Next base: position 123,532 of record LPNX010081815.1, on the reverse strand, counting down.
TTGGCTGAAAATTTATGGGTTGAGGCCATGAATGTTGTTGCATACATTCAGAATAGAGTTCCTCACTCATCCATGAAATGGAATACCCCTTTCAAACCTACTTTGGACACAAGCTGGATGTGTTGAATTTCAGGGTGTTTGGGTCCACTACATGGGCCTCAATTCCACAAGATAAGAGAAAAGCTTTGCAACCGCAAAGTTTTGAATGTTTGTTTTTTGTATATATAGAAGAATCTTAAGGTTTCAAGCTACTGAATATTATAACAAAACATATTTTGATTGAAAGAAGTGTCTGGTTCGATGAGCCTCTTCAAGAGGTAGAACTAGTGAAGGAGAAAACTGCTAATTTTTCTTCCTATTCACTGAATATTTGGATGATGAAATTGGGAGTGATGACTCTGATTTTGTACCTATGATATCTGATATCAAAGAAAAACAAACATCAGGTTCAGAATCATATTTTAAATTTCAAACACATCTCTCAACTTGGTCCAAGTAGACACATACTTCCATTGGTGAAAACATTGGAAATCCTGATGATCCAAGAAGAACATGGTCTGATTTCAAAAGAGTAGGTATTGCACTCTCTTGTCACGATGATTCAATATCTGAAATTTTTTATTTAATGATAATTTCAGATCCTAAGTCTTTCTACCATTCTAGGAAATATCTAAGATGGCAAGCTGTCATGGACGAAGAGTTTAATTCTCTTCGGAAAAATGCTACTTGGGAGCTTGTTTCTCTTCCACCTGGAAGGAAATTAGTTCAATGAAAGTGAGTGTTTCAAAAAAAAAATTCTTATGATGGCATAGAATGAAAATATAAGGCAAGGCTGGTACCAAAAGGTTTCTCCCAGATCCAAGGAGTGGACTATCATGAGACCTTTGCACCCGTTGCAAAAATGGACTCCATTCACCTAGTTTTGGCAATTGTGCCTTCCAGGCACTGGAAAGTGCATCATATGGACATTAAGAGTGCCTTTATACATGGAGATATTCATGAGTATATATACATGAATCATCCCAAGGGATACATTTCACATCCATATTTTATTTTCAAATTAAATAAGTCATTATATGGGCTAGAACAGGCCCCAAGATCATGGTATTCCAAGATGGATGGTTTCCTTATTTCACAAAACTTTATAAGGTGTAAATATGATCCGAATGTTTATCTATAGAAGTATGATGTTCATTTACATATAATTTTTTTATATTTTTATGATCTCTTCATTACTAGTTGCACACTTTCTTCCGTTTCATTCATAAAAACTACCCTCCATGATGCATTTGAGATGAGCGATTTGGAGCTCTTGAAGCAATTTCTGGGTCTTGAAATTGCACAAAATTTTGATGTGACAATGGTATCTCTATATAAATACATATAATACTTACTAATTGAGTTTAACATAGCTAATTTTAAGGCTTCTCCGTTCCCTTTCCTCTCTGGAATCATCCTTAAATAAGGAAAAAGCACTCCACCCATGGATTGTACAATCTACCACCAACTGATTGGTAGCTTGCTTTACTTGACACATTATCAGCCTGATATTTGTTATTCTGTGAATGTTGTATTAAGACACATGCAGCAGCCTCATGATATTTATTGGAAGACATCCAAGAGGATCCTCCAGTATATTCAGGGCACTAGGACCTACGACATTCACTATGCTGCAGACTCTGAGCTAGAGTTGGTTGGTTACACAGATTCAGATTGGGAAGGAGATTCTATTGATCAAAAGTATACTTATGGATATGTATTCATGTTTGGTGGTGGCCCCATTTTCTGGTTTAGAAAAAAGCAGGTCGCCATTGCATTGTCTTCAGCAGAGGCCGAGTACAGAGGGGCAGTGAATGCTTGCATCCAAGCTGTTTGGTTGCAAGGAATTCTTCCAGAGTTTGATTTTGGTAGTTCTTTGTCCCTGTCATATTTTGTGACAATCAAAGTGATATTAATATCTCCACATATCCAATTACCAGGAAGAGGACCAAACATGTAGACATACACATGCACCACATCAGAGATTTGGTGCATGATAGGACCATTGTTCTGCAATACTACCCTACAGATGAACAGATTGCAGATATATTCACCAAGATATTTACAAAGAAAAATTTCACTTACCTCCGTTCACTATCTGGGGTGAGTTCATCAGGGTGACCAGATTACTTCTTCAGTGTTCATCTTGATTGGGGGAGAGGGGGGGGGGGTTTCCCACTAGGCTTTCCCTCTTTCCTCACTTAGATTTAATTTTGAGCATTGTTTGAGTTACATTATTGTACAGGGTGGCCTATGGCCTTTGTTGTCGGGGGTCTAACATTTCATGCATTTTATTGCGCCGAGAGGTGCTCTACAGCCCAGTATGGGGGAGATATTTTAATGTTACGTAACGTTATTTTTATTAATAAAAAATCATTTGTTTAATTATAGGCCAAAATAAATGTCAGCCAGAAAAAAACCTAATATGGGGGAGATGTTGTAATCTTCCTACCTAACAAAACAATAAAAAAGTAAAAATTTAATTATCCATAAAAAAAAATATGGGTGAGAAAAAAAAACACAATACGGGGGAGATGTTGTAATGTTTTTACTTAACATATGGTTTATGGTTTTCAAACCATGTGCACATGGTTTTAAAACTATGGTTTTAACGCACATGGTTTTTATGCACATGGTTTTAAACCATGGTTTTAAAACCATGCACATGGTTTATGGTTTTAAAACCATGTGCAAGGCCTTCTAAACAACCCATCGTTTTATTGTACATGGTTTAGGAGGGCCTTGCACATGGTTTTAAAACCATGTGCAAGGCCTCCTAAACAACCCATAGTTTTATTGTACATGGTTTAGGAGGGCCTTGTAAATAGTTTTAAGATCATGTGCAAGGCCTCCTAAACAACCCATGGTTGTAGGAGGGCCTTACGTATGGTTTTAAAACCATGTATGGGGAAATGTTGTAATGTTAGTTCATAACAAAGTAAAAAATAATAATAAATATTATATGTGGGCCATAAATAATATTAAATATTATTAATAAAATATTATATGTGGACCTTAAATAAAAATATGTGTCTTTTGGTTTGAATCAAATCAATGGATACCTACGAAGAGATTTGATCCCTCTTGGCGCTTGATAGAGCCTAGGATTTGGATCTACAATGGTTTTAATCCCCCTGAGTATAGCTTAAGGTGGGGTGTTGGAGTCATTTACCCAACATACACAATTATTTGATCAATTTTGTCCTATTTACCCACTATCCTAAGTTTAATTGACTTACTTGGCATCAAATGAGTTCACTATGACATCAGCATGAACACACCCATGCCTTTCGTCAATCAAGGATGCCAACTAAGCCTTCACCTTCAATTAGGGAGGTTAACTGGGCTTCCTCCTTCAATCAGGGAGGCTAACTGGGATTCCTCCTTCAATCAGGGAGCAATTATGGGGTGAACTGAGTGTCATAAGTGCACCTAATTGCTAACTTATTGTTGTTTCACCTAACAACCAGTTAAGCTGAGTTGTAAAGGCAGCTCGATCTATGTTTTTCTATTTTTTTCCAATATTTATGAACTAGAGTCAACTATCATGCCTCCAACAACTTCTAATGACAAGTGGCAGTTTAGTCAACTCCATCAGATCTACTTGGAGTTATGGATGTGATACCTCCTTGCGTTGGACATGCAATTACAAGTGTTGAGTCACTTTCGGTTAGACTCACTCATCCATTGCACTCCCAATGTCTGCTTAATAATGGACCAAGAATATCATCTCCCCTATAACCAACTTTTTTTTAATGTTGCATTGTCTTCCTCGACCTCTACGTTAGGTATATTTTGAGTGGGAATGGAAACTATGTTCTCATGCAATGTATGCTGATGGTTTCTTGAATCTCCCCTCTTTTTTTATTTTTTATTTTTAGCTTCTTCTAGTGTAAGCACCTTCCTCGCTTACTTTTGACCTCTATTACATACATTCCCCATTGAAATCTACCCAAAGTTGTACAAAACCTATAGATTTGTGTAAGAAATGATTAAATTGCAAGTTGAACATTTCTCTGTGCGTGGGTTCAAAATAATTATGTCTTTTTCTATAGTAAAGCTGGCCCAGAGCACGCAACCCAACATTTTTTATATAACACATATCGCATATGTGATATAACGCATGTCTATTTTATCACATATGCGATATGGATACACTTCTTCTTAATTAACGGATAGTTTTTATTACATGATTGCTAAATTGCATATGCGATATTTCACATATGTGATTTAGTGCATTTCAAATATTTAAGCTTGATAACCTTATAATGGAACCCATACCAATGGTTAAGACCTCCAGACCTATCCTTGGACCATGGTAGTGTCTTCAGAACTATCTCTTGTCTGGAAATATTCATAATGGTTCCTATATGACCATTGTTAATGCCTCAGGAATAATCGTCAATGCATAAAATAGTCTAATGGCACATATATCCCATATTAATGCTACATTTCCCCTTTAAAGGGAACATGTAGTGGTTTAAGACTTGTTTCTGTTACACTATTGTCCCATTACCATGGTTAAGACCCTGAGACCCATCCTTAGTGCATAAAACCTCATAATGACATCCATATCCCATTGAAGGCCAAATATTCCAATTATAAGGCATGTGTGTTGATTTAGGGACTTATTTTCTTTTCTTACATGACTATCGTCAATGTCCAAAGACCCATCCCTCCCATCCAAAAAACTATAATGGCGCCCATATCCCATTCTCATACTATTTAGACTCCCAATATTCCATCCAGGCGATCTATGGGGTAGCTCATGGTCCAACATTACATTGGTTAAGATGGGGGGGATTCAAAGGAGGGAGAGGAAGGTGTGGAGGGAATCATGAGAGGGAGAGATGGGTAAGGGAGAGATATGAGCGGGGGATGGAGAGATGATAAATATAAAGGGAAGGGATTGGAGGGAGGGGAATAAATATAAGTGGGAGGGAGGGCCCTAGGGTCTTAGACATTGTCAAGGGATGAAACCTATACTTTAGGCCCTAAATGAAGATTCTAGGAATCTGGGACCACCAATAACACCTTAAACCGCCATATGTTACCTCTTGACACCATTCTTAGCTTTGTGTGTGGGAATTGACACCATTAGGTTGTTTTAATCACTAATGATGGGTTTAGAGACCCTTGACATGGTTGAGTGATCGTGAAACCCAGGTCATAGACACTAAAGGAAACTGCTAGGGATATAGAGGAAATAATAATGTATCAAGCCACTAGATATGACCTTTCTAGGGGGTCTTTGGCCTTAGATTAGGGATATGCGAGAAATTGGTATTTTTTTTTTACAGTAGTTATGGGTCTCAGTGCCATATGCACAGCAATGGGAGGAAACCCAAGCCTTCGTCCCTAAATGAATCCCTTAGTCATTTAAGGTCAATAAGGACACTTCAAACTAGCAAGAAGGACCTCTTGATGGTATCCCTACCCAAAAACTAGGGATAATCATGCCATTGAGAGGTTTTAAATAGTAGACATGGTTCTCAAGGCCTTACACATGGTTGACGAAGTAAACCCAAGCATTAGTCCATAAAGGAATATTATATCCATCCAAGGCCTAAAATAATACCTCGAATCACCTCACATGACTTACAAGCACTAGGTATGGGTCATCTGGCCTTCAACATTGTTGGGAGAGTAAACATTGGGATTGGACTCTAAAAAAATATTCTAGGAATCCATGACCATGGAAAACACCTCAAATGACCAGCCATGATCTCTTGAAGTTACCCTTTCCTTCGAGTGGTGACATGGATCTAGTTAGAAGCTTTTGGATAGTAGATATGAACCATGGGTCTTGGACATTGTTAAGGTAGGAAACCTAGCCCTTGTACCATAAAGAAAACTTATTGGAATATAGTTTTAAGAATGAAATTTGATCCACCATACATGACCTCATGAGCATATCCCGAACATAGTTGTGAGAGAAACCATAAGTCGTAGGCCCTAAATGAATGTTATACGAATATTGACCCAATAATGATGCCCTGAACAAAAAAAATCACGTCTTAAGAAGATATATGGCCTTCAAGTGGGAATATGATTTTGTGTGTCCATGGACAAAAATAATGCTTCAAAACAACATAAATGATCTCACAATCCTTATCCTCATAATGGATGTGTTGGTACCATTAGGAATAGTTTAGAGATAGATATGAGTTTCGAGACTTAGAGAAAGATTAGGAAATAAAACTCAATCATTAAGTATAAAAAGAATCTTCTATGTCTTAAGTGCCATGGAGAAGAACCTCCAATAATATGACCTCATTATCCATAACCATTCACAAATTTTAGGCTAAGCGTCATCGTTTTGCCACACTAAAGTGCTTTGGAGGGGGCAATAATTACCACGATCTTTTCTTTTTAGATGGTGTTTTTCCCAAAGACTATCCACTAACTTGGTATTTACTATTTTTTACTCTCGTGCCAAGTTAGTAAAGCAAAAATGAATATGCGATATGAATCGCATATGCGATATGAATAACACTAAAACACATATGCGTGTTTTTAAAATTTAAAAAATTGGAAGAAATAAAGTTTGCCATTATGTCTGAAAATAGCTTCGGGCTACCCAACCTATTGGCAAGGACAAATAAACCCAAGCTATTGCTTGGCTTTTAGAACTCTATCAATATGCTCAGTTTCGATGGTGTGTTTTTCTTTGACAAAACACAATATTTTCTTATGAAAATTTAGAATATTGTAGAGTACGATCTTACAATTCTCAATATGTAATTTTTTCCTTCATATGTATGTTTTATTTATTTATTATTATTTTTCTAAATAACACATGTTAGTTTTAGAAAATGGATACATTGATTGTTTTTTATATAGCTTTTGATTGCCTTCACCATTTCCCAATAAAACTATATGGTGCACTAGAAGAGAGCAAGATATACAATATTATATATAGAAATCAATGATTTCATTAATTTTTTCCCCTAAAGTGTTGCACCCACATAGAATGTTTTCATTTGAATCTCTTTTGACTTCAATAATTAATAATAATAAAAATATTCATGAAAAATTCTGAATAAATAGTGTTGCACTAGGATTATATGTCATTTATGTCTCCAATATTTTATCTAAAATTGACATCATTTACCTCATATTGTTGCACTTGCACAAACATATATGTTATGATGTGCTGAAAATTTGAAAACCCAATTTCACAAAAACTAATTTTATAATCATTTACAAACATAAACATTTTTTCTGCATAAATGTTATACATTAGGGTGTGTGCAAGAAGTTGAGGGACCTTTTAGATGCAATGGTGGGGTGACTCTTGATCCCAAAAAAAGAAATCATCCCAAGCAATCCCGAACCTGCCAAGCCTAGTCCCAAGGCTACCAACAGGCATGCCAATTAGGATAGTAAACCAAATCGTGCCTCCGTTTTATTTAAGCAAATCACGCCTCCATTTTAGTGAACAAAATCGCGCGCACATTTTGGAAAGCCTGTTTTTTTTAATAGGTTGAGTGCGCCTTTTTTGCCTCATCCCATAGCTATTGGACTACTTTGGAGCAAATCTCGACTGGGCGAATGCGTTTTTAGGTGTGCCAAAGCCATCCATCTCCACCTTTGGATAAACCTGCTATTGGTGAGGTATTTTCCTCATTTATTTTCATGTTTTTTTCTCTTTGTTCATCAATTTATTTGCCCTAAATTGAAAAATTAAACCAAAACAAATTAAATTATGGCCAATGGAAACAAAATCCCCAATGGACTTGGCAAATGGCAGCAAGAACCCCAATGTAATTGGCCAATTGGAACCAACTCCCCAATTTAATCATAAAAATTAAATAATTTTGATTATTTACCAAAATTCATACCCAAAATTCCCATTCCCAATGGACACTAAAACCCCAATTAACTAAAAAAAAAAATGAATTTCACTATTTCCATATGCATATTCACAAGGATCATTGTGAATCCATACCAAACTCCACAAATATGCAAAGTTTGTCAAGCACATTGCAAGTTTGCATAAGTAATTTACATGCCCAATGTAAACCAAACCCCAATTAACTCATAAAAAACATACAAACTTCACTATTGTGAATCCAAACCAAAATTAACAAATATGCAAATTTTGTCAATTATGTTGCAAGCTTGCATACAACTAAAAACTAATCAAGTAGAATTCATAGATTCCCCTAAAATACATAAACAAACATGGTGAATCCCTTGCCTCTATCCGAAATATTGAAGTTGCTCTTCCAAGAACATCAATAAACACCTTATAGTTTTGATGAAACTTCCTAATCCAAGTGTTAAAATTAGGTATAGAAGCTTCCCATGATTTTTTGTCTTGAACGAATGGTACTTTTTGTTAAGGTCAAGACAAAAAATTTCAACAGTAGACTCTATAGGTTGATGTATTTGATTAAACATGCCAATCACATACTATCATACATGGTATAATCTAGTGGAACCCTTGCAAACATAAAATCCATAAAGATCTTCTAAATAGACTTTGGAGTCCAAAAAACATCACACTACAACAAATAATTACATATCTAACAAAATCATTGCCTATGCTGGGATTTTATTCATCAACAACACATTATGATGCCTATTCTAGGGTCTAGTTGTTGCCTCTACCTATAATTTGGGAGCTGGTCCTACAAAGGAAATAGTTAGCACCTTACAATTTGAACGAAACTTCATAATCCAAGCCTTAAAATAAGCTAGAGGAGCTTCGTAATCAACATATGCACTCAAGACACTTTGTGTACACATGCATACTTAAAAATTGGAATTAATACTTGAATTTAGGACATAAATATGAAATGAAAAAATGTTAACTGTTTAAATTCTTTACTATAGAATTCAAGATCAATTTTTAAATTTATGTGATAGATTTAGTTTATATGTTGTTATTTGTCGTACATTAGTTATACAACTTTTAGTGCTTAGATATGTCATTATATCATGTGTTTATATCTCTAATGATATTTTATTTGTATTTATGATGGCAGTGGCTACTATGGATAACAATGCGGAGATACTGAGGTTTATTGCCCATTTGAGAGAGATCGGTTCTGCTTGGAGGGGTGGAGATGAGCTCTGCCGCTCCTTTTCATATTCTTTGTTCTCTATTGTTGATACGATCGCAATATCGAATGATGCTTTGTATAGCATCACATCTTACAGGGAGAGGAAAATACAACAATATGTTGATGGGTTAAGTTACAATGAGGTAAAAAAGCTCAAAATAACAAAACAACACATCTATTTATTGTTTAGACTGCCTGGGATGGATGACATTCCAGAGATCAATAGGCCACATATTTCTATTGAGTAGTGCACTGTTGGAGTTGCAAGTCGATAAGTCAACTTGAACGATAGCCAACTTAGTCGATCAGCCGACTAAGTCGGTCGACCGACTAAACTAGAGATTAGGTCAGCCACCTAAGGTCGTTTTGGTTCATCGAACAGACAAGTAGTTATTTTGTAACTGTTTTGTAATCATATATATTAGGCTGTTGAGCTAGATGAGAACTCAGTTCAGTTCTTTGTATTGTATGGACCCCTTCATATTAATATAATCTGTTAATTCACCTACTTGTTTTTGTCTCTTGTCTCTGTTATGTATGTATGTTTTGGTATGTATTATTGGTAACCTTATGTGATGTGTGAGATTACAACATTGGTTCTATTGCCAATAGTACATGTCTGAGATGTATGCAAACAGATGATATCAGAACAGGAGATTAAGGACTGGTGGGAACGTAAAGTTACAAATTATTTGTAGAATTACACACGAAGAAACAGATTAACAACCACACAAGGAAAAGCAATATTCTTTATAGAAACACATGAGAATTTTGTATAATTTGTGCCACAACTTCTAAAAAAACTCTTGGATGAAAAATCCGGAAGGGACTTAAAGAATAACAGTTGCTAGAAAAACTGATCCAAGGGAGAAGAACAAACTTGTCGGAGTGGTTCAAAAAAATCATCGACGACTTCTGCGAGGAGCAAGCAGTAGAAGACATAACTTCGATGGAAACCGTTAAAGAGAAATTTTACACAAACCTCATCGATCAATTTCTGTGTTCCTTACCTACCTTGTTGTTTACATTCCTAATCGAGTAGGGAGTGGGTCATATAGTCGAACCTTGTCCATCACTTCACGAACCGCCATTAAACCCCAACTAGGCGAAAAAGCAAAAGAGGTGGGAAAAATTCATTGCAGAAAGGGAGTGGAAATACTTAATAAGCAAGTAGACCAAACTATCCAGGCTTTCTAGAAGCGTCGGGTAGGCTATGGTTGGGTAGCTGGTCATATGTTGGGATAAAGTAGAGTGGATTCTAGTCGACTAGAGGCCAATACCATTCACTAGTAATGAGAAGTCGACCGAAAAGGAAATCAAGAAGATAGTATCACACAAAGGTATGTTGGACATTTAGAAAATAGAGAGGGAAGAGAGACAACGAAGGAGAGAAGAAAGAAGAGAAAGAGCCTTAGTGTTGCACAGAGGAAGGAGTACTAGGGCGATCAACCAAGAAAGAAATCCTCCAGATTTGGGTCATGACCGACAAGAAGAAGGTGTGGAAGAAGAGGCATCCCCTACGAAAGAAGAATTATGGATAGAGAAGCTAGAAGCTCTCTAATTAAGAGCTCCCCATGAAGGAACAACTCTATCTCCATTGAATTCACGTACCCGGATACAAATTATTATCGAGGAGGACCTCTAACTAGGAGCTGGTGACTTTGGTATATGGAGTCAACTAGATGACGAGACATACACTGGAAGACACCTCATTATCTGTCGACCAAAAGAAGGAACTTGGGTTACCTTTCAAGTAGTACCCTCCAACCGAAGTATCCACTTACTTTTATCGACACATGAAGGAGCACCCCCCCTACCAAATATAGCTTTGGAGGACACAGAACATTTCGAACTGCAGATAGGTAACTGCATTTGGACATCGACAGAAGAAGTCGAAATCAACAGACTACTGGTCGAAGACGAAACAACAAAAACAACCGACGGAGATGAAAGTTCCATCGACGATAGATCTATAGAGAGGAATAAGAAAATGGACGAGGACATACCAACATACTCCATCGATCACAGACTAGAAGAACAGCTTGAGAGTGTACAGAAGTCTCTAAAGGAATTAAACCTCAAAAATCAGGATATCTGGTGCACAAAGTGCTCGACGGCCAGACATTCCAAAGACAACTATCGACAGGAATATAGATGACAAGACATTTGATTCGTGTAGATGAAATGTTTTTGCGACAATTTCGAGGAGTATGGAAACCACTTGACAAAAGATTACCCGTTCAACATGAAGAACGCCAAGGCATCTTGGTGTGCAATCTGTGAAAATAAAAATCATAACACAGCCGACTGCCATTTGAACCTAAAGAACCGACAGAATTATCAGGAAGTCTACCAAACCACTGTAGTTGCATGAAATAATGAGAAAAATAGCTTACCAAATGATCATAACATTCAGAGATATGAAGGTCGAAGATATGAGCGTCGGTATGACAATTGACATGGAGGCTACGGAGGACAAGGTCGATTCTATGGAAATCGATACAACCAACCACATCGACCCATCCAATGCTTTACATGTTATAAGGAGGGACATCGGTATGCAGACTATCCATATAAAGGTAGAACTGCCCTCAAATTTTTTACTCATTGTAGAGTAGGGGATCACTCACTAGAGGATTTCCCTACCATGTTGGTAAAAATAAATACAAAGAAAAATGTTAATGTCTTGTCGTGTGTGCAAAAAAATGATATAATAAACACAAAAAACTTACATATTGTAACTCTACAAGGGACAAAAACAGGAAGTGATAACCCCAGAATCAACAAAATAAAAGAGAAAAATATCTACCCTGATCCACTTAAATAAAAACAAACTTACAAAGAAGCAACAAATGTATTCAACAAATTTGCACGATAGGAACAAGCTAACGACAATCGACATAGCACAATAAAAGAATTAATACAATTCATACACAAAGGCAACTCAATATCTTAGTTCATCGATTTGCTATATGAAATAAAACATAACAACTCCAAAAAACAAACAAATAATATCTGCAGTTTAAATAAAAAAGATAAAGGTGATGCCGACCCACTTGTTGACCTAGAAATTGAAGGATACCATGTCCGACAAGTAGTGCTCAACTTTGCATCACAAGTAAACATCATGACTCGTGACACTTGGGAACAACTAGGCAAACCTCGACTATATGAGTCAGGTATATACCTGAAACTAGACGAATAGGGCCTAATTGAACCTATTGGAGTCTAGAAATACGTGGACACAACTATAAAAGGAATATCTACCAAATTCGACTTCAAAATCATTAACCCTAAGGAAGGATCCATCTCCTTCCCAGCATTAGTAGGTCGACCTTTGGGTAGAAAGATGAAAGCATCGATATCCCTGGACAAAGAGAGAATCAAATTAAAAGGAAATGGACGAAACGTCATTGTACCTATTCATCCATCTCAAGGAGAACCTTGGACTGAACCTATCGATGAAGAAGTCGACATCCAATAACTCTACTAGATTCAAAACAATGCAGATTATACAGAACCTAATATCTACGTAGAACTTCATTTAGGCAACCAAGAATCAATTGGTTATAATTCAGATGCAGAATTATATGATTGGGAGATCAAGAACTATGAAACACAAGCAAGAGGGTGTTGAACTATTCAAAAAGTGCAGAAAAATCCCACCCAACAGTGCTTCATAGTGTCCATTGTCCCAAAAATATTTAAGAAAATTAGGGAATACCCTACTTTACAACCTACCAACGTAAATACTACACAAATACCAAGATACAAGGAAAGAGAATCACCAGTCATGCACATAGAACAAGTTTCCAAAAATATTGGTGACCATGGCTGACTTCAAAGCCTAGTAGAAACTTTTATAGGCCAAGTTGCTCGATGGTGGAATATCCATTAGACAAGATTGTAGACCTAGACATCAGCTTCGACTTACTTTGTCGAAAGGTTTGGAGGAAAGAAGTTAACCAAATAGGCCCAGATACCTATATTCGCTCAAGGATAGAAACCAGAAGATCATATTAAGACATGTGAAAAAGAATGGAGAAAAATTGGATACAAGGATGAACGAGCAAGGCCACAGCTGTTCCCATCAACCCTCTCTGACTTACCAAACAAATGGTATAAAATGGAAGAAGCTCGAGGTGAAACATTCTTATGGCATGACTTAGAGAAAATTTCATTAAATATTTTAACTTTATCCCACAAAATGAAAACTTCGTCGAAACAGCAAAACCGATTACAGAATTTATACAGCCGACATAAAACAAACCCTTAAAGATAATTGACAGACAATGAAATGCAACAATATACAAACCAGGACAAAACCACAGTCAACAAGACTATAGTTAGAGAATGAAAATACAGAAGGGAAAAGATTTCGATGGAAATCAAACCATGTCGAAATGACCAAACCTATTTGTACAGTCCTTAAAGTGGAAACAACCAACAAATATGATACCGACAGAATGACTGCAGCTTACTTCCCTGCCACATTCTCATAGTTTAAGGAAGGAAGTCAACCAATCAACAAAGCCAAAGCACCAGAATGGCTAGATGCTAAAGTCAACACTAGAGAAATCGACATCTCAAATGATGATCGACCAAAAATGGCAAAGATTGGTGACTACTGGAGTGAAGCGCAGACCACAGAGATAGTGAACTTATTAAAATAGTTCCAAGATGTATTTTCTATAGATTATAACTACCTCAAAGGCTTAGTCCACGAAATGGGAGAAATGAAGATTGACACTAAACCTGATATTCAACCTGTCAAGAAAAGGCCATATAAACTAGCTCACAAATACAAAGAGATAGTCAAAAAGGAAATTGATAACATGCTTACAGTAGGCATCATCTATCCTATTGACCAATCATAATGGGAAATCCCAATGGTTGTACAACCTAAGAAACATGATCCGACCAAACTAATAATTTGTGTCGACTTCAAAGAACTAAATAAAGTGACACTGACAGACCCATTTCCAACTCCTTATGCAAATGAAATCTTAAATGAGGTTGCAGGACATGAATGCTACTCATTTACAGATGGATTCTCAAGTTATAACCAAGTGCCAATAGCTAAAGAAGACCAGAAAAAGACAACCTTTGTATGTGAATTTGGCTCATTTGCTTACAAGGTTATGCCTTTTGGATTAAAAAATGCACATGTAGTATTTTCTAGAATTGTTTTCAAAACATTTCAAGAATATATTTACAAAACCATGGTAGTATACTTTGATGATTGGATAATATACTCCATGTTGAAAGATCATTGCAAATGGCTCAGGCTTATGTTGGAGAGATGTCGACAAATTCAACTATCCCTGAACATCAGGAAATGCATATTTGTGACCCCCATAAGGATATTATTAGGGCACATTGTATGTAAGGAAGGTATTAAGGTTGACTTTGCAAAAATCAAAATTATCCTTGACCTAAAACCACCAATAAACCCAAAACAAGTCAGGGTTTTACTTGGCCACACAGGCTATTACAGAAAATTCATAAGATATTATTCAGATATGACCTATCCACTTGAAGAACTATTAAGGGAAGATAAAGAGTTCAACTAGATAAAGGAGTGTCACATATCATTCAAAAAATTAAAAAGAAAATTAGTCAAAGCACCAATCCTAAGGTTTCCAAACTGGTCAATCAAATTCCATGTTCATATTGATGCATCAGGCCTAGCAATAAGAGCAATTTCAACTCAACCAGGAGATGATGGAATGGATTATCCTATAGTTTACAGTAGTAGGAAATTAAACAAAGCTGAGAGAAACTATTCAACAATAGAAAGAGAAGCATTAGGAATGGTCTTTGCATTACAAAAACATCGACATTATCTTCTATCTAACCCATTTATATTCTATACAGATCATCACGCACTTAAATATCTTGTCAATAAACCACTACATCATGGAAGGATTTGTCGATGGCTACTATTATTCCAAGAATTCGAATTCGAATTTGTTGTGAGACCGGGTAAGTTAAATGTTAGTCTCGACCACTTATCCCGAATTGACACTGGAGAGGAACCGACAGGAGTCAAAGATGACTTACCTGATGCACATCTATTTTGGAATAGAAGCAGTCCCAGTAGAATTAGAAGAAATAGCCCAATTCTTAGAAGATGGACAAGCACCAGAATAAATGAGCACAAAGAAGAAGCAAATCTTATCTATGAAGGCTACACCATACAGTCTTATAAATGGATTCTTATACAAAATGGGATTAGATGACATCCTCAGAAGGTGTGTACTAGGACATGAACGAGACAACATTATGCATGAAGCACATTATGCACCTGCAGGAGGACATTTTTAAGTAGACACAACTGCAAAGAAAATCCAACAGTCTGGGTTATGGTGGCCGACACTTCACAGAGATTGCAAAATTTTTGTCAGCCAATGTGACAGATGTCAATGACTAGGTCAACCCCTACCTTGCACAGAAATTCCTTTGATATCAGTAAACCCAAGTTTGACATTCGAAAATTGGGCCATCGACTTCATAGGACCATTTCCTATACCAGCAAAAAGGAAAAGGGCAAAGTATATCATAACTGCAGTCGAATATGTAACTAAATGGGTAGAGGTTGAACCAGTCGACACATGTTCTAGTGAGATAGCCGCTAAGTTTATATATGAGAATATCATCACCAGATTTGGATGTCCACTGACCCTAATTAACAACTAGGGAACACACTTCATCAATAGAACTATCAAAACCCTAACCGACCAATTCCAAATCGACCACCGTCGGAGTACAGCATACCATCCTCAGTCGAATGGAGCAATTGAAGCATTTAATAAAACATTAAAAAAAGGACTAACCAAAATATGTAGTGCTTATAAGGACGAATGGGACGAGAAAATACCTGCAGTATTATGGACATACGAAACAACATATAAACGCTCAACCGACCAAACTTCTTTTCGACTAGTCTATGGACAAGAAGCAATAGTTCCATTACACTTTCGACAATAGACACCTATCATCATAGAGATCCTACATGTTGATGTTGAACAAGGAAGAAAGGACCGACTATTGCCACTAAGAAAACGCGAAGAGCACCGACTAATGGCAATAAAACATCAAGAAATCTAGAAACAACAAAAAAAATCATGGCATGATAGAAACATCAAGAACAAAAACTTGTCGGTAGGAGATCTTGCTTTACTATACAATAGTCAAGTCAAAAGGTAAACCTAAAAAGCTCCATACAAAATGGATGGGACCCTACTTGTCGAAGAGATACATACCAATGGATCAGTCTGACTAAGGACATTACAAGGCATAGTATTTTGGAAACTCGTTAATGGAGCCCGACTAAAACGCTACAGAAACTAAAAATAAACATAGTGAAAAAAAATTCCTATAATGACCATAACGGTTAAACCAAAAGCTATAAAAATCCAAAAAGCAAAATAATACCGTACATGTAGAAAACTATGATAGGAAATTACCATTTCGAAAACCGACATCATGCCCATCGACATAAAGACATCGACCATTTTCATCACCGAAACTAACTGATGACCTCGATAGTCCCATTGTGCATTCATGACCTCGAGCACCGAAAGCAATTCACCATTAAAGCACACTCAAGTGTTCCAGCTAGAACATCACGTCCGTCATCCATAGAATCCCCTATAAATACTGGACCACCGAAGGATCATTCACTGCAATTCATACCGAGAGAGCATCAGAGCACCCAGATGACTGAAATCTAAGAATACCTTAGTGAAATAGACCACCAAACTGACAAGATGGCACCTAAATAGACTAGAGCCTCAGCCAAAGCCAAGGAATTATAGACCGCAGAAAGACCTTTAGTCCAAAGGCTAAAGAACATTAAGAATGCGAAGGTGTACGAAGGATCATGGAAAAAACTATGGACTGAGATGCAAGAATGGGCTTATGTCAACAAGAAGCCTACTCAAGCTACAGAGAAAATAAAATACAGTACCATATTCAACTATGTCAATGCACCGCTCATGCCTAGATTCGGTGGCACTAAGGAAACAGCCATAAAATTTATCATAAGTTGGTACCACAATGGCTGGTTCTACTTCGACCAATCGGTCGACATCTCTAGGGAAGTCATCTCCAAGCTAATAGTTCTATCAAACATAGGAGACATAGTACCAGTCAGTATTAAAGAAGGACTAGTCGAAGAACTAACTGGGCTGGCTTCAGGCAAAAACTTGAAGGGGTTGATGATTAGTCAAATCACAGCCCGAATGCCACATATTGTGGCCAAAACAATAGCCATAACACTCACCCTGGCAGGTCAAGGCAGTGACCTCAAATTAAACATGTTAGAAGCTGGCGACACCATCATGACAAATAGAAAGATATACATATGGGTTGAATATGTCGCCGACATGGTCAAGACCATCTGTGAAATATGCCAAGAGACGGAAGGAATCATCAAGTTCCCCTCCCTCATTCTATGGATAGTCATGTACCATATTTTCCCTGAAGGAAACCTAATTTTTCAAGAACCGACAAGATTCCACATGTGGAGATTCAAACCATTCTCCTAGAAAGGAACCTTGAAGGAACTTGAAGACAAAAAGTAATGTTGGAAAACTGGCTCCAACAGCTAAAAGTCTACATGACTATATGGAGGGTGCCTCAAAACATCCAACAAAGTCTACCGACAAAGTCCCACATCTAGCTAGAGCTCGACCATACTTCGGTGTGGTACATGCAGGGTGCCGACTCAAATGCAAAATCCCTTGACTATTATCCATTGGTCGACCAGATCTTTCAGGAGTTGTCTCGACAAGCTAAAACAAAAATACCAGTACCAGCGACAACAAAGAAGTAGACTTCTCGATCAAGGAGCCATTAACTGACCAAGAGAAAGAAGAAGACTATGATTTGAACCTCTACATCAGTACCTTTTTGTCGGAGGAGACACCAGTTGAACACACTGGCCGAATTGAATCATCACCAAACCCCCCACAGCACAGAGAGTAGAACCATAGACGGAAGCAACATAGGAAGAACAACAGGTAATCACTTCAGCTATAGAAAGTCTCATCCCGACCCAGGAGCCAAGGGGCGAGACAAAACTAGAAAACCCAGAGTATGCTATCACAAAAGGCATTATAAAAAAATTGTCGAAAGAGATAGCAGCTGTAAGAGAGAATTTAAAGACACAACAACAACAACAACAACAACAAATAAAAGGTAAGTGCAAGCTTGTCATTGTAGAATCATCAGATGACAAGGACGAACTAGGAGCTATGGCCATTGACATAATAGAAGATGCTGCAACAAATAAAGTGCCGGTGGAAACCCAGTTCCAAATATTTGTTGAGGCAGGAGCACTACCAGGTCGACCAAAGAAAGCCAAGACCACCCACATGACAATGCCTAAGAACATCATAGATCTTGTGTCTATGCCTCCACTTCCATCTCCGACAAAATTAATAGAGGAGCAAGTAGGAGATCAACATTCGAGAAGCCCACTCAACTTGTGCAAAAATGTTATGTCGAAAGCTATTAAAGAAAAGTTTGACAAGGATAGGGATTTGCAGGCATTCATTGAGAAACTTCCTGAGATATTCACATCAGTCCAAAAGCTATCCACACAATCACCTCTCTTTGAGGTCGGTGGATACCAACCAAGTCATGAATTCTAGTCATGAACCTTTGCAACTATCACTTCGACTTTAAAGTGAAATCCCAAAAAGGAAGCTGAAGTTACTACATGTTGGACCACAAATATCACTCCGACTGTACCCCAAACCAACCTGCCAGCCGCTGCACCGACCGGAGGAGAAGAAAATGAGGAGGACATAAATCACCAAATTAACCAAATTTTCTCCAACTTGGACTCACCTCCCCAACCCGAAAACCCACCTCTTGGCCTCACTTCCACCAACCCAATCATGCCCGACCATCACCAAATCCATCACCATCACCACAATCTCCCCCACCACCACCGCCCACCGACTCAGAACAAGCCCCACCACAACCATCAGCACCAACTACATCCACTTCTGCACCCCCTACATCTAACCCACCAGAGGCAGCAGTCATCCCACCTCCCCAAACAGAGAAACCATCAACCACTACTATACCACAAACCAAAAATTCCGACTTGACTTTTGCAGGTACATAGGTACCGACACAAACAGAGAAGGAAAAGCATAAGAAGAGGAAGTAGAAAAAGAAGAAGGAGCATCATGGATAGCCATCAAAGGTCCATATCAAATTGAAAGATGCAAGCTCATTGACCAATGCAGAGCTAGGACAACTCTTGAAAACCCTAGCAGTCAAAGCAAAGACAAGGAGCCAACAGAGACATGAGGAACTCGATAACAAGGTCAAAGAACAGATCGATTTCCTCAACAAATGCAGAAACCTTGCACAACCAGTAATGCCAGGCCCCGTAGAGATTGACACCAACAAACCGCTCAAAAGAGCATGTCAGTTATTTGAAAGCATGGTGTCGCCACTCCAAGCACACATTCAAGAAACAAAGGAGGAGAAAAAAGAAGAAACTCCTCGCCTCCTAATGGCACAACACACAGCCTTTTCTGAAGCTTATAAAGTGCTGCAAGATCACATGGAGGAGTCCATCATCACTGAAGAAATACTCTGATACTGGCCTGCTTACTACGGGAAAGTCTATCAGCAAACTTTGTAGACTTGACAAGGAATCCAAGCACTTGAAAACAGGAAAACCACTGAGGAAGCACTCAGAACCACAATAAAAGAACAAATAGTGCTTGAGACAACCAAGCTACAGAAACTTGAGAGGGAAGCACATCATTCCGTGCAACAAGCTATACCCAACTTGGAAAAAAGTCGACATCATCTTCCCACAAATGAAACAACTTATTGAGACTGTAGAGGAGAATGACCAGTTTATGGGTCCTGACCATCAGACTTCACAGCCCATGACGACCAGGCACATCAGAATGACTACTAAGATACAGACAAGAAGAATTTTTGTACCTCCCTATTTCTTCAGGATGAAGAAATGTTTTGTTCATGGGGGAGATGTTGGAGGAGCAAGTCAATAAGCCAACTTGAACGATAGCTGGCTTAGTTGATCAGCTAACTAAACTAGAGATTAGGTTGGCCACGTAAGGTTATGTCGGTTCACCGAATAGACAGGTAGTTATTTTGTAACTATTTTGTAATCATATATATTAGGCTGTTGAGCTAGATGAGAACTTGGTTCAGTTCTCTGTATTGTATGGACCCCTTCATATTAATATAATCTGTTAATTCACCTACTTGTTCTTGTCTCGTCTCTGTTATGTATGTATGTTTTGGTATGTATTATTGGTAACCTTATGTAATCTATGAGATTACAGCATGCACCTTTCCACCCATTAGAGACAATTGGATGGATAGGTGGTACATGTTTTTTGATATTCCCCCTCATAACAATAGGGAATTACTGATGTACTTCCTCTGAAAATTGTATGTAGAGTTTGTGATGGGGAAACATATCAACTATTTTGACATGTTGGGCTTCCAGGGAGTTGGTAGGGGGATGCCCCAACACCAATCCAATGCTAGGCATAGAGATGCCAATCCATAGATACCTGCACCCCATGCCCAGCTACCGAGGGAAGACATCCCTCCTGCACATGACATGGTTTCCTAGACACATGAGGCATTTTTTACTCTAGCTGAGATGGTCTCACGACACACGACCACTATTGACTAGAGAGCACCCTCTTCCTCTACTGGTGTACAACCACCAGCTTCTGGTGGTGTAGGGACATCAATTGGTGGGGATAGACTGACATACCATGTGCCTCAGAGCGAGCCACACGTCTACACATCATGTGGGAGACCCTGTTATGGTCTTGGACCAAGACATGGTACCACTGCAATAACTGGTGATCAGGTAAAGACATTGTTTTAAAACTCTATTATTGATAAAAAAATTATTTTTCCATACTATATGTAACATATTAAAATATCCATAATATATGCAATATTTACTCTTGCAGGAGATTGATGCCTCTCACGGGGGTTGTATTGCACCCGGTGTGGTTGTACCCGAGGTCCAAACAACCACCATTGAGGTAATATTTAAACACTTGTCATTTTGTTATTACATATAATTTTATTAATGCATGTGTTAGTCTTGATTAATTTATGAAATTGTCTAATATTTACAATTTTTGAAGCTGCAGGAACCCCACTTAGAACATGATGCTGGAGACGTTGATATCAACGACATAGTCCAAGGTGGAATTTACGATTACTTGAAGAATCTAAGTACATGGGTTATGACTGAATCTTCTTCGAATTATTTAAATTTCTTACTGTACACTCCTTTATAGATCACTAATATTTATAATTTTTAAACTTGCAGATGCTATTAGCATCTAAAGAGGGGCAAGAAATTGATGGAAGCGGTCACTCCCATGGTGGAGATATGTCCTAGGCAGGGGTAAGTATATTACAACATGTTAGTTATTTAGTACATTTTATTCCATCCATTCAAATCCATGTCTAACTATGGTAACACTTTATGACTGCACACGTCATCGCAGATCCCTACACCACCTCTTTGGTTTGGATCTACCCGTAGTCCAAACATAAATAAGGGGGTTGTTTACACCAGACAACCCTCTTCCTTGAACAGAGCGGGTGTGCATGAGGATCAACCTACTCATCCCACAGTAATGTACACACTTCCAATGGAAATTGTTGGTTAGCTATGAATTCACTTCACAAGTGGTTTCTCTTAATGTTATTTTCACATGTTTACAACATCAGGATGTAGAGTCATCCATGCTAGACCTTAGTGGGATTGTTGATGTTGCGGTCAATGCTACATCTACAATAGGGATAAGTCACACTGAGGTACATATACTTGAATATTTGTAATTCTACATTTCTTTTGCATTGTTTATGGACATGCATGATGTCTAACTATTTAATCATTTGGTGAATGTAGCCACACCTTGGTCCATTAGTGCACACCAATGAGGTTGATGTTCAACCTACGGCTCCTCTTACATAATTGATTAGTACTTTCTCATTCATGTACATGTTGATAATTCTTGAGATAACTGACATATTTTTTTTTATTCACAGACAAGCATTGCAGAGAGGCTCTCTGCAAGGTAGAGGACAACAGAGGCACCTATACCCTCGACACTAGAGGCACCTATACCCCCGACGGATGTAGTGATTCTTTGTTTTATTTGCAATTGAGTCATATTTTAAATTTTCAAACTTTGTTATTGATGGACAGTACTAGTCCAGTTACCTGATCAAGAAATATTGTCATTGATTTGCAGTCGCCAGAGATGCACAGTGGTCGTAGACAGAGCCAAAAAGCATCAAAGTCTGGGAAAAACAAGAGAAAGTTAGATTTTTGATGTGTCAGTCCAGGACAAATATGTATTTTTATGTAAAATCCAGAGTTAGAGTATAGGGGCATGGTCCAGGACAAATGTAATTTTGTTTGCACATGTACATCAAATATGTTTTTCATACATGTACATTTACAGGCCATAAATAGGCCTTCTATTTTTGTATTCTAACTTTCATGATATAAAAAATATTTCATATCAAGGCTCTTGAGATCTTCATGGTTCAGTCTTTTAAGTGTGATTATACATGTGTGGCCAAGAATTTTTCTATGTGTAATATTCCCAATTTTTTATAGATTTTACGATTGCATGGAGATATCAGTTATAAATTTGAGAACAATGCACAATTACAATATTACGTAATGACAAAAATGTACATTTTAATTGTTTTTTACCACGATCCAATTGCATATACAATGTTATATTAACAATGTCAAATTGTATTCACAAATATGGAACATACCTAATACACATAAGCACCCAACACAACTAAGCAACTGATCCAACTTGGTGGAATACAAAAGCACCTTACCCACATAACAACCTAACAAACTTTTAAAGGATGCACGAAGTTGACACACCTAAGTGATGCACCTGTGTGGTCTACATAAATAAAATTATTGTTTGGCATGATGTCTTTCATCTAACGAATACATGGGATACACATCAAACCTAAAAGTATCCGAGTATTATAAGGTTGATTCAAAATAGTGGTTATGACTATATCCTACACATTAGTTTATCATTTTGTTAATGTACATGGCATTTGATGAATGGCCTCGTGTAACAACTTTGAAAGAGATGAAAGTTACGTGTGATTTTATTATAGTTTAAATTGATTAGAGAAGTACTATTATGAACCTTGTTTTATAAATTCATGTTTATGGAATATTATTCAAAGCATTCGTAGCATGAAGATATATATATTTTGTAATAATGGCGTAATAGAATGGCCACTTGTTTCTAAACATAAACATGTTCCATTACATGGTTACTGATGTAATGGAATTGTCTCCTCCTGCATTTCATCATACAAATGCTCACATCTCTTGGATGAGGGGAATATCTACAATCACCTTCAAGCTAACCTTTATGTGCAAAATTTTCACATTCACTTACTAAGCAAAACCCTAGTTTCCAAAATTGACAAAAAAAAATGATCCCTTGTCCATGGACCCAAAGTAGAGGGCCAATATAGCATTATCCCGATGTACTGAATCCAACAGAGTCGACAGTTCATCGATCCGAGCAACAATCATCGATCTATGGAACGTTGAATCCCACCTCCTACAAGCTTTTAGAGACACCTATTGAATCCCTAGCTGGGGCATAGAGTGGAAATCGTGCATTAGAAAGGGATTTTGGTGGGTAATGCAAGCGTGTTTAGGAAGGCTCCATGTGGGAACGCTAGCCACATGTTCATGGTCAAGAAATTTGCAAATATGACCCCTATGTCCAGAAATTGGATATTCACTTATTGAGGAAAACCCTATTTTCCAAAATTGAACAAAAAAATGATACCTTGTCCATGGACCTAGATTAGGGGGCCACCCTAGCACTACCCTGATGTCCTGAATCCGACGGAGCTGACGGTTTGTTGATCCGAGCAATGGTCATGATTCTATGGCACATTGAATCCCACCTCCTATGGGCTCTTAGGGACACCTATTGAATCCCTACCCGGGGCATAGGATGAAAACCGTGCATCAAAAAGGGCTTTCGATGGGTCGTGCAAGGGTTTTTAGGCATGTGTTATGTGGGAATTCTATCCACACCTTCACCATCAAGCAATATGTGAATTTGACCCCTATGTGCAGAAATTGGACATTCACTTACTGAGCAAAACCCTAGTTTCCAAAATTGACCAAAAATGATCCCTTGTCCAAGGACCAAGATTAGAGGGCCACCCTAGCACTATCTCGATGTCCTAAATCCAATGGAGCTAACAGTTTGTTGATCCGAGCAAAGATCATGATTCTATGGCACGTTGAATCCCACCTCCTACAGGCTTTGAGGGAAACCTGTTGAATCCCTACCTGGGGCATAGAATGGAAACTGTGCATCAAAAAGGGCTTTCAATGGGTCATGCAAGCGTGTTTAGGCATGTGTTATGTGGGAATTCTAGCCACACCTTCACGGTCGAGCAATATGTGAATTTGACCCCCATGTGCAAAAATTTCACATTCACTTACTAAGCAAAACCCTAGTTTCCAAAATTGACCAAAAAAATGGTCTCTTATCCATGGAACTAGATTAGAGGGCCACCCTTGCATTATCCCGATGTCTTGAATCCAACGGAGCTGACGGTTTGTTGATCCGAGCAACAGTCATGATTCTATGGCACATTGAATCCTACCTCCTACAGGCTTTCAAGGACACCTGTTGAATCCCTACTCGGGGCATAGAATGGAAACTGTGCATCAAAAAGGGATTTCTATGGGTTGTGCAATATTTTTTAGGTATGTGTTATGTGGGAACACTAGCCACACCCTCACAGTCAAGAAATATGTGAATTTGACCCCGATGTGTAAAAATTTCACATTCACTTACTAAGCAAAACCCCAGTTTCCAAAATTGACCAAAAAAATGGTCTCTTATCCATGGAACCAGATTAGAGGGCCACCCTAGTGCTATCTCGATGTCCTGAATCCAACGGAACTGACATTTTGTCGATTCGAGCAATGGTCATGATTCTATGGCATGTTGAATCCCACCTCCTATAGGCTTTCAGGGACACCTGTTGAATTCCTACCCAGGGCATAGAATGGAAACCGTGCATCAAAAAGGGATTCCGGTGAGTCGCGCAAGTTTGTTTAGGCATGTGTTATGTGAGAACGCTAGCCACACCTCCATGATTGAGCAATATACGAATTTGACCCCCATGTGCAAAAATTTCGCATTCACTTACCGAGCAAAACCCTAGTTTCCAAAATTGACCAAAAAAATGGTCTCTTATCCATGGAATCAGATTAGAGGGCCACCCTAGCACTATCCTGATGTGTTGAATCCAATGGAGCTGATGGTTCATTGATCTGAGCAACGAACATCATTCTATTTCACGTTGAATCCCACCTCCTACAAGCTTTCAGGGACACCTATTGAATCCCTACCCGGGAGAAACAAATTATCAGAGTGAAGGAGATAATTATCAGATTCAAGGAGATGTCCTTATAGGATCAACTTTGAGATTCAAGGAAAATGAAATAGACATATCCCAGATAGAGTGGTAGATAATGGTCTTGGGCTATAAGGAATGAGTCATGTAAGTATTAATATAATACAACAAATCCATTGTAGAAGTCTATTGAATTTATCAATATATCAAGCGCTCAATGTATCAAACTGGAAATAATCAATGAGACCATGAAACCAAAATATCTGAATACCACATACCTGACTACCTACCTGTGGTTATTCGACTAGACCATCGGGATCACCTCTAATAGAAACAATATCCTTTAGCCTCTCGTGCTTGGAGTAAGGTAGCAAGTATCGTGACTTTGATGAGTTCTTGTTTGGCATTGTTCACAGTTGGAGGTTTGTGCCAATAACTGAGTTTGTATAATAGTACACAATTTGACCTGGTCTATAATCTTCAAATACATAACCTTTTTTCTTTTCTGCGTGGGAAGCCTATGTCAAATATTCCCCTTTGATAATCGTTGACCCAATTGGAAAATGATTTCCCTTAGAGTCGCTTAATGATACAATGAGGGTCTACTTCCCATCCAAGCAATGTGCCAGCCAATAGTCAGTGTGCCATTCATTGTCTCTGAGGGAAACCACTGCGTATATGTGCAACAATGGTATTTGCATCTAGGATGAGCGAAATAGTTGTGAATTTCATCTCTTGCCTACGTAATGCAGTCTTGATGCATGCACCTGCTCCATCATGTTCCCCTTTTCCGTGTCCAGTCTCAAAATAGTTCCAAATATGTGGCACCTTGTGCCTCTTGTGGAGAATACATAGCTATTGGAAGACACAGGAATTTTTGAATTGCCCTGCACAACCATCAGACCAAATCCAATGTTGCTCCATCTGTATATTGTTATCCTCCAAGTGTTGTAGAACAATTGAAAGCTATGTTGTACAAAAGCAGGGTCATGACACTTGTCATCACTTATGTAAAAGTGATACTCCTTCAATATAACCCTATTCTCTTTAGTACTATCTGCCCCATGTCTATAGGTGATATGGACCATTATGCTGACCTGATCTAGTTGATAATATTGACTCTGAATCTCATTTTGTGGTTGAAGAGTTTAGTTTTCTGCAAAATCGACCACTAATAATATAGTTCCAATAGGAAATGTACCCCTGCACACTCTAAACTTCTCATGTTGCCAATGAGCCACATGTACATGCTTTACATACTGTTGTGTCTTTTCAAAGAATTCCTCCATGGAGTTGCATACCAGTACCTGGTAGATCAACAATAAAGATGTACAAATCAATAGGTTGTTACATATATGAAGTAGCAATAGATATCAATAGGAAGAAATACTATCCAGGAACTTGTAGCTAACCTAAGAGGTGACCAATTGTATTTTTTTCCTTTCATTCCCTCCATCAATATCATACGTGACATATTTGAATGACTGCAAGTTCACTTCATGTCTTCCAAGTTCATGCTCATCGATGACATGTATGCATTTGTCCAAAAATGCCATTCCACCACACCTTGGATATGTCCCATCTATGCAAGGCCTTTGATAAAATGTGCAACCTTCTGTCCTTCTACACAAGATGCTACGGATAAACTCTCTAGATGATGTCGGTGGAAATGTAGTTGAGCATTCCTGCACAAGAGTGTTATGCAAAACACTCAATATATGTATATATGTATCATAATAATAAGCGTACTCAATGTGATATCGACAACAACATGTGTTACGAGTTGTGTTTATTTTAACATACCATGGTTTGCATTTATCGAAGGATCTTTGGCCCAAGTTAAGTTCATTATGTTCATGCCTAAACCTCTCATATAATTCTGTTTGTGTCATGTCAAGAAAATGTTTAATGTGGGGCTCACGATCCCTTGAACCCATTCTCAATTTTAGTACATCTTTTTGGTTGGATGAAGGTATACTATTTTCATGCCAAAAATCTTGCACTAGTCCCTTTACCGCATCAATGAGCTTCATATCGGAGCATGACAACCTGCCAACGAAGGACCAGACATCTGTTTCACGAGAGTCAATTTGTTCTCTTCTAGAACAATACCTACTGAGTGCTTTGATATCCAATCCTACAAGTTTGGATGTTGGCATAATAAGGCTAAGGGCCCTGGTTCTTTTGTTCACAATTGATTGTGACAACACACGACGTGTTGCATTGCGATCCTTTGAACAAGACTTCTTTCCAATATTACTAAATGCATCTACCAAACTTCTGACAACATAAGAACTTGGTTCAGAACTATTTATCATCTTTATCCTTAATTTTTTCCTAACAACAGTCATAGACCTAGATTTTAACAAAGATATAAATCATCTACATTTATCTCCATCACATTTAGAATCAAAATAGTTGACACGTATTTGTTGAGCTTGATATGCAATACTGCGTTTAGACAGCGTACCTTCAAGCAAACCAATGAGACTTTCATTGATTTGTATACGTTTTGGAGTTCTTTAGTGTGAACTTGCTAATGGAGGTAGTGAGGTTAGAATTGCACCCTATATCATATCACCCGGTCGGTTTGGTGTTTGAACATGAGCTTCATGTCCTTCCATGTTTTCCTGACGGCCGAACAGTGGCAATTGGAAATCCTCTTGAGTGGTCTGAACAACATTGTCTTCTTTGAGCATACCTTCGGCATTCAATGTCTCTCTAACTTCGTCACTTGTATACCCACATTCAATTAAATCTGCAAATTTTTTTGGTGGCCTTGATGTGCACCTACATTTTACTCCTTGATCAGTGCCATGTAGTGCTCGTTCTTCTACTAATATGGTGACCGAAGACCCCTCAAGTGAATGCTTTTGTCGTTCTTGATGTGGATTGGTAGGAAGAACTGTGGCATCCTCAACAATCGGAATTGGTTGAGTGTCCATAGAGCATCTTCGATTGGTCATGTCATTTCTTTTCTTCTCTCTAATTTCTTCAAGGATTTCATTGATATCCGCTTCCTTGCTGATTTTCTTGCTCGATTGCGTGAGTTTCCCATGACCACAATGATCAATGATATATATGTTATACACCAAAATGGCACCTCTCCGTCCAAGTGTCAACTTTCCTTATGTTGGCACACAAAAGGACACTTATGGATTGAGGTTTGCCTAGAATACTATAGCTTGGCTTATTATGAAATACATTCTGCCTCTATCCAGCTAATTACTTTGCCACATTTTCCATGTTAGGATGTATGCGCGACTCTCTCTATTGACAATTCGCGCATCACTCATGAGTCTCCCTTGTAGCAAGTCGCGAATCCTTGTATGCGTGGGTTGCTCTTCTATATAGTCGTGAATCATTCGCGGGTTGCTCTACTGTGGACCCGCAAATGTGTCTCTTAACACTTAAATATTAAAACACGCGTTAACTGGAGATTAGTTATGTCATGTAACTGGATTTCCTTAACTGCTATAACTTCTCTAACCTTCGAATTACCTTATTTCACCCATATAAATATAGGTAGGAAAGGCCATGAGAGGGGACTTGGATTTTATGCATTGTTATGCTGGAGGAATCGGGACTCTCTTTGCCTACACCTTTGCCCTAGAGGTCTTCCCTTAGTGTTGCAGAGCTTGGAGGCTGAATTCTTTGGAGAAGAGAAATAGTAGAACCAGATCAAGGTTTCGTGAGGTGCCAACTTGAAGAGAAGGTATATTTGTACTTGTTTTCAAGATTAATAACGATGTGATGTCCTTCTTCTTCCCAAACCATTGTTCAATGTGTGATTGAATCTCTGTTTATGATCATATTAAAATGTTATTCAGATCATTGTTTCATATTCATTTGATTATCATTGTCTTATATGTCGTCATAATGGCTTGAGGAAGGTATAACTTGTTTTGCAGGTCTCTTGGAGTGAGAGGAGCAAGAAGAGGATTGAAGAGAAAGCTTGGACCAGCCTTCAATTTATCAAGTGTGGACCTTTCTCATCTCTGAATCTTGTTTATATATACTTGCTGAACATTGTGCATCTATCTTTCAACCCCAATACGTTGATGGCCTCTTAAACCCTAGCCATAGGATACTTTCCTTTACAATAGAACTGGCGACTCTGCTGGGGATAGCCTTGTCTGTTTGGGGTTTCTCTTGATTTCTTTCAGATTTTGCATTGTTTTAGGTCCTTCTTGACACTTAGGAACACCTTTTCAGTCTGATTGCACACTTCCCCTGCCTTCTTAAGGTAGTTTTTTGACCTTTTTTGGGATTTTGCTACCTATTCGCGGGTTGTTGTTCTAGACAGTCGCGAATACAGTCTTGTATTCGCGGGTTGCTGCACTAGACAATCGTGCATCATGCGCAGGTTGTCCTTATAGACAATCGTGAATGCCCCTATAAACAGTGTTTTTTCCTCTTTTTGTGATTTTTCTTCTGTTTCTGGGCTATTAGGTAGGTCTTTTAGGGTCCTCTGCAGGTGCATGACTCTAGGGAGTTAGTGTCATCCTTTTTGCTTGTTCTCTATCTATGTGGTAAGCCTTTTTATAGCATTAGTGTTTGTTCTTTGCTCTTTCCCCCATCTCCTTTGCTTGGTTTGATTTTTGGCCTATGTTTCTGATCAGCCTCTATTAGGTGTCTTTGTTTGATTTCAGAAGCTTGTTGGTGCTGGTTTCTTTCTTGTTTTGTTGGTTAACATTCACCATGCCAAAATAGTGGACTTGTCTTTTATGCAAGCCTTCCTTCCAAGTAGGGTTTATACTGAATTTAGAGCACTCTAGAGTTTGTTTGGTGGTTGTTTAGCAGAGTTCCTTTTATCTTGTTCTTGTTATCTGCATGCTTTTTGCTTTGTAGGTAGTTTTTCTTTTGCCCTTATAAAAGAAAATTAAAAAGAACTTGTTTTGTTACTTTCCCCCTACCTCTTGCTTTGGTTTGACCTTGTTGGACAAGGTACTGAGCAGCCTTTGTTTGTAGGTTTAGATTGATACTTGGGACTTCTTGGCCTTTGTTTATGTCAGTCTTCATGCTCAGTCTTTTCATTCCAGAGTTATTGGCTTGTCTACCTTTGTAAGCCTTCCTTCCATGAGAGGACTATACTCAACTTTAGGGAAACCTAGGGTTTGTTTTTGGGGTGCAAAGTAGTTGTCTATCTCCTTTGCTTTCAGTATTTGCTTGCTTTAGTTGATAGGCTATTTTTATTTTGCATTTTATAAAAGAAAAAGACAAAAACATGTTTGCTTTATATGCATATAGATTAGGCTGTTAGTCTAGATTG
Organism: Pseudotsuga menziesii; assembly: GCA_001517045.1. Lineage (NCBI taxonomy): Eukaryota > Viridiplantae > Streptophyta > Pinopsida > Pinales > Pinaceae > Pseudotsuga > Pseudotsuga menziesii. The sequence continues at coordinate 92,665 of LPNX010081815.1, read as the reverse complement.
CATAGCATAGCATTGTTTTTGAAAAATTTAAAAAATATAAAAAGATTTGATCTTTTTTGGCTTTCAAGTTATTTGAAAATATAAAGAGAATAGCTATTTTCTTCTTTGCATCTCATTTCTCTTTGCTTATTCATTTTGTTTTCATTTCTTGAGTCAAAACACCGCATCTGTTTCATGCCATTTAACCTCTGAGTAAAAACAGCCCATAAAATAAATGATATAAATTTAAAATTTACTAGTAAGTTTTATTTTATAGGGTCATACACCTACTAGCTTAGGCTAGACTTGTGGGCTAGGGAGCTTTAACTCCCCACAAGTGTTAAATTCAGACGTAGTTGGCCTATCACTAGGTAAATCCTTTTCTACATTGATTGTTTCTGGGAAGCTCCTCTCAAACGGGAGTTAAGCACTAGGCCGCATGGAGGCTTGGACAGAGGAGATAACCCTCCGAATCCTTGTCAAAATGTAACTCAGGACTTTTACACATATGGGGATTCTGTCCTAGACAGAGTTTTGGGCTCAGCTACCCTACCCATGCGTACGAGTTTGGCTGACAACTGTCCCCCCAGACTGTCAATTTAGTTAAGGTAGCCTCTAGTCTCTTTGACATCTAGGGTTCATACACAGGTACACCGGAAGGTTATTTCTGGTTGACCTTGGACGAGCTTGGAAGGTAACCCTTGTGGAAAGTGCAGGAGGGTGGTGGGTGATTCCTCTGCTTGTGCCTGAGAACCACCTCAAGGATGCCAAGTAATCATTCATCAGCTTTCTTCTGGAAAGTGCATCTTACACCCGTTTGTCTGTTTAGGCTTTAGGAATTTATAGTGAGTGCTGTGTGGTTTGTCTGTACTTAGTGGACCTTTAGGTGTCTGCTTTGTAATTTTGGTTGACCATCAACCTCAGACTTTATCTCTTGTTTTGAATCTATGGCTAACACCCCTTTGAACACCAACCAAGAGATCCCCATGATGGGAGCTCCTTGTCCTATTCCTCTCACAGGGAATGTTGGTGTTCCCTTGATGGCCACCTTGAATCTTCCGGGATTCACCATAGGGCTACCGGTGTGGTTGTTTTCCACTCCAACTGTCCTGAATGCTCCTGATGCTTCTCAAGTAAGCTCCTTATATCAAGGGCATCAAAACAATGTCTCCCCTTCACCTGTAGTTAGTTCTCCTCCTCCTTCTACCTCATGCAGTGAAAGTACTGATACTAGTAACCGGCAGTCTAAAAGGAGTAAAAGAAGGAGGAATAAGAAGAAAGCACATAAGCAAGGGGGCACCCGTTCAACCTTTGCAAGTCAAGTTGAACCTCAACACCCAGCCTCGGTTGTTCAGGCTGGGGGCACCCATCCAACCTCTGCAAGTCATGTTGGATCTACTCACTCAGCCTCTGGTGTTCACGCTGAGTGCACTTGTTCAACCTCTGGTTTTCAAGTTGAACCTTCCCATCCAACCTCTATTGTTCAAGTTGGATCCATCCATCGAGTCTCTGGTGTTCATGCTGGTGGGATCCTTCCAACCTTTTCAGGTCATGTCAGATCTGGTCACTCAGCCTCTGGTGTTCACGTTGAGTGCACTCGTTCAACCTCTAGTGTTCAAGTTGAACCTCCCCATCCAACCTCTGTTGTTCACGTTGGATCCATTCACCCAGCCTCGATTGCTCAAGCTGGGGGCACACACTCAACTGCTGCAAAGCATGTTGATCCTAACCACTCAACCTCTGTTGTTCATGTTGATGGTGCTCGTCCAACCTCTGCAAGTCATGTTGGACCCAGTCTCTCAGCCTCTGCCAGGCACACTGGGGGCAGTATCTCAGCCTCTGTACTTCATGCTGGAGACAATTCGTCAACCACTGCGAGTCATGTTAACACTGTTGACAAGTCTACCCGTTCAAAACACAAGCTCAAGTTTCCTTGTAAGCTTTGTGAGGGAGACCACCTTACTTAGAAATTCCCTTCTATTGCTGAGGTGCGAAGAGTTTGGATTCATGGTCATACCGTTTTTGAAGATTATGGAGTCTCTCAACAACTAGCCTCTCTTAGTGAGGTTGGACCCAGTCACCTAGCCTCTGTTGTTCACGCTGGGGGCAAACTCTCATCCTCTGCAGGTCATGTTGAGAGCAAACATTCAGCCACTGCTAGTCATGCTGATACCGTTGAGAAAACTGGTCGTTCGAAGCATCATCTTAAGTTCCCTTGTGTGCTATGCAAGGGAGATCGCCTTACTCATCTGTGCCCTGCTATCCCAGAGGTGCAAAGAGTTTGGTCTAAGACTCATAGATTTCATTCTTCTGAACACCCTATAGTTCCTCAACATCCTACTCAACCTTTGGTTGATCAAGTGGTCAAACAAATATCCAATTTGGTTGATCCCACTCTTCTTTCAGAGAGTGTTCCTCATGTGATTGAACCAGTGTCATATTTGGTCAATCCCACTCTCCCTTCGGAGAGTGACTTTCACCAAGCGGTTGAATCGATCCCAGTATCGATCAATCCCACTCTTCCTTTGGAGAGTGAAGTGTCCACTAGTCACATTTTCTTCACTGCCAGTTCAGATCTTACTGAACAAGGGGGCACTGAACTTGCTTCAGATCAACCCCCACCAAGCTCTCGGATTGCTTCCTTTGATTGGGATAGCCTAGTTGAGCCACGCCTTCCTTCTGTTGCACCTTTCCAAATAAAGGTCAAAGTTGAACCCTATACAATTGCTCGTTGCATTGTGGATGAAGGAACCTCAGTTAGTATTTTGTCTACTCGTGCTTGGCGAGGTATGGGATCTCCCAGCCTTGTGTCGACTGCTAGTCAGTTACTGGCGTTTGATAGAAGAACTTGTATAGCCTTGGGAATTCTTGCTCAAACACCTGTTACTTTGGGTGGGAAGACCGTCTTAGTTGACTTCATGGTGATAGAAGACCCCTTGGAATTTAATATGCACCTTGGACGTGATTATGTCTATGCCATGCAAGCTGTGGTGTCAACATTCTTTCGTGTGATGTACTTTAATCATGGTGAAGAAATTGTCACTATAGATCAGATGGATTTTCTTGATCCGTCTCCTGACCCAACTAGAGACCAAGTCTTTCCTTTATTGATTCCCAGTGTTTCTGTAGACACTACCCCGCCACAGGTGAACTATGTGGCTTCTTGTCCTTTGTGTTCAATTGCTACTAAGAGGCAGCCTCTGTTTTCAAGCTTACCTTCTCGGGACTTGGTCCCAGCAGTTGATCTAGTGAGTCATCCTATACAGATTGTAGAGCCTTCTCTCCACTCTGTCCATCCATTTGAAAGTTTAGATATGTGTCCTATCTTAGATGATTTCCTCCCTTCGGATGAAGTCTTCCTGGAGTCTTTGATACAGTCTGACCTTCTTTTTCAGTTGTGATTAAGTGTAACCCTGATTTGCTTAGTAAGCCTTCCCTTTTTTCTTATGTTGGTTTTTGTTGAGTCTTTTGATTCTTCATATGAAAAGCAAGTCAGTGATCCTGATGAGTTTGATTTTTTCTTATGAATTTCTTAGCTCCTGTGATATTGAGTTTGTTCCTGCAGACTCTATCTCCCTTGTTGATTTTTGCTTCTCTTCTGAGGTTGATCTTATTGATTATAAACCCTCGAGCCTTGGTCCTATAGAATGTTCTTCGGTTGATTCTTCCTTGACTTTTCCTTTTGTAGAAGATAGCCAAGTCACAAGTGTTTCTGCCAAAGTGACCCTCATCAGATCGTTTCTTCTGATGTTGTTGTTTCTTGGAGACAGGATTATTAGTTGGATTCACAACTGTTTATGGACCTCACCTTGTTGTTCAAGCTGTAATTGCATTTGCATGTGCCTTGATCGCGCTTATGAGCCTGATGCCGGCTTCCACACTTTTTGCTCGTTTTATAAGCCCTCATCTTTGTTCTCATCGCCGCCTAGCCTTGTATCAATTTGCCTTTGCAACTTGACACCCTTTACCTTGAGGAGACGTTCCCCGAGTGTCCTTATCTTGCTCGCTTTCCTTGCATTATGCATAGGTTTGTTCCTTGCGCTTGGAACTAGTTTCGCCTTCCTATGACACTCGTCTCCTCGCATTTAGAGCATTCTTTTTGCTCTCCTTCAAGCTCGTTAAAAATAGTAAGGAGGCCGCGAGTTGACTTTTCCGGACTCGTTAAAACTTCACGGGAAAGATTATGAGTTTCTTCAGGCCCAAGTCTGACTCCTCAAAATAGACTCGACTGCTGAGTAAACTTGTCCATTCAGTCTCGTTAAGAATATGTGAATGGGCATCCACATTGGTGGTAGGTTATCTCTTTCTCGGACCATGTGGAATAATACGAGAAAGGATCCCTCTCTTTTCTACTGAATTGAGAAGAGTATTCTCAGGCATAGGTTTATCTCTTTTCCAGACCTGAGGGACTAAACTTACGGAAAAGGATCCCCCGATATGAGCTTAGTTTTCTCTTTTTCATGCTCTGGACCCAAACATGAAAAATATTCTGAGTGTACTTTGTGTCTTTGTCATGCTCGTTAAACTCTAAAGAACAAAGCATCGAGTTTATTGTTGTAAGCCCCATTTCTCATAATCAAATGGATCTTTCCGAGTGATCTTGCCTTCCTTCACACTCGTAAAACTCAGGCTATATGCTAATCTTGAAGGAGCATTGGGTAGGTGGTAATTTAACCTTTTTCGGACCTTCCTGACTAAGTACGAAAAAGGTGCGCCTTTTCTTCTTCGAAAGTTAAGAGAGTTCTTCTTTGGTTTGTTTTATACTTTTTCGGCCTCAGGAGACTAAATTGTACGAAAAAGGACCCCCCTGGAGTCTTCTTTGGAGTTTTCAGACTCTCTAAACTATGAAAACATTGTCGAGCATGTACTAGTTCGGGCTCGTAAAATCCACGAATTAGTGCCTTATCAAGCATTCTTCTTTCTTTTCTTTGATCTTGTCAAAAAATGAAGATGGTCCCGAGTTTTCTTTCTTGGACTCGTTAAACCTTTACAAGAAAGAAGGGAAGGGGAAGGTTTATTTCCATGTCTTTTTACATCATGGCAGCAAGTCTTGTTTCCTTGAACAAAGCACCAGTTTTGAGTCTATCAACAGTTGGGTCCTAGTCTTTTGACCTTATCCTGATTCAGAGTTTTCTTACTCCTCCAGTTGGTCTCTTTTCCAATTATATGGGGAATCTGTCAATGTCTCCTACATTGCATATTTGTTTCGTTGGTCCTATTTTTGTGTCAAAAGCTGCCTAAGTCACTTTTGTGTCGTGCTCACTGTTCAAGGATTAAACCTTTGTCAGCCATTCTGCAGTTGCCTTGACCTTTTGTGTCGGCCATTCCCTGGTATCAGTTCATTACATCATGTCTTCAGCAGTCCTTTTTGTGAAATTCAGTACCAATTCCATATCCAATTAGTCTTTGAGTTACCTTGTGTTGGATGATGAAGGATGCCTTAATGCCTTCCTTCCAACGGATCTCTTCCTATCGACTGCAACACATCTTGCTCTAGGGACGAGATTTAGAGTTTTATGACAGTACCTTGGGAATTGTTGTCCTTAATGGCAATTTCCCTCGCTATTGGGTAGTGGGGATACCTTAATGTCTCCTACTCGATGGATTCTTCAAGTGTTCGACTTCAAGTCCTTGTAATCACACTTGTTAGAATGTACTAGGTACCTTGGGGACCATTTTCATTGATGGTGGTTTCCCTCGCGTTTGTTAACGGTTCTCTTTATTGACCGGTAATCAAACGGTTTCCTCCATGTTCGACTTCAACTCCTTTATTCGCATGGTTAGGATTCGTATCTTTTTTGGGCGGTTTGGATTGAAGACCTTGGGCAGACAGTAGCATTGCCATTTTTTGCTATTGCCCGAGTTGCGCAAGACCTTGTTATACTTTAGATCCACCTTGTATTTTTGTGGCTATGATCGATTGTTGAGCATGGATCCACCTTGTTCATTTGTGGCCATGGCTCCTTTAGATTTGACATGGCGCCTTTTTGCATATTGAGCGACCATGATAGTTTCATCAGTTATACATATGTTGGATCCGCCTATATCTTTATGGCGATGTTTTGTATATGGACGTGTATGTTCCAGAGATTAGTTTTCTGACATTTATCTCTCTTACAGGTACCTTCACTCGAGCCTTTTGATCTTGGATTCTTTGCTCTCTCTCCATACTCAAGGATTTCCTTTATAATGTATTTCGGCTATCGTCTTCCCCTCTAACCTCACACATTAGGGGGCATTTGTTATACACTAGATTGGCACCTCTCCGTCCGAGTGTCAACTTTCCTTATGTTGGCACACAAAAGGACACTTATGGATTGAGGTTTTCCTAGAATACTATAGCTTGGATTATTATGAAATACATTCTTCCTCTATACAGCTAATTACTTTGCCACATTTGCCATGTTAGGATGTATGCCCGACTCTCTCTATTGACAACTCGCGCATCACTCGCGAGTCTCCCTTGTAGCAAGTCACGAATCCTTGTATGCGCGGGTTTCTCTTCTATATAGTCATGAATCATTCGCGGGTTCCTCTACTGCGGACCCGCGAATGTGTCTCTTAACACTTAAATATTAAAACACGCGTTAACTGGAGATTAGTTATGTCATGTAACTGGATTTCCTTAACTGCTATAACTTCTCTAACCTTCGAATTACCTTATTTCACCCATATAAATATAGGTAGGAAAGGCCATGAGAGGGGACTTGGATTTTATGCATTGTTATGATGGAGGAATGCCTACACCTTTGCCCTGGAGGTCTTCCCTTAGTGTTGCAGAGCTTGGAGACTGAGTTCTTTGGAGAAGAGAAACAGCAGAACCAGATCAAGGTTTCGTGAGGTGCCAACTTGAAGAGAAGGTATATTTGTACTTGTTTTCAAGATTAATAAAGATGTGATGTCCTTCTTCTTCCCAAACCATTATTCAATGTGTGATTGAATCTCTGTTTATGATCATATTAAAATGTTATTCAGATCATTGTTTCATATTCATTTGATTATCATTGTCTTATATGTGGTCATAATGGCTTGAGGAAGGTATAACTTGTTTTGCAGGTCTCTTGGAGTGAGAGGAGCAAGAAGAGGATTGAAGAGAAACCTTGGACCAGCCTTCAGTTTATCAGGTGTGGACCTTTCTCATCTCTGAATCTTGTTTATATATACTTGCTGAACATTGTGCATCTCTCTTTCAACCCCAGTACGTTGATGGCCTCTTAAACCCTAGCCATAGGATACTTTCCTTTACAACAATATATGGTTTCCTTTTCTAGCTCCTCAATGGGAAACTACCCAGGGCTTGGTTTCTTTCTTGCTCAATTGTGTCTACATACTCAAGATAGGGGGAAGATCGGGAAGAATGGTGCCATTGCTAGCTCCTCAATTTCAAGAAAAACAATGGTAGAGATGCTCTATGGTGCTCCTCAATGGGAAATTCCCCAAGCTTGGTAAATATCTTGAGAAATTGTGTCTACATACTCTTGAGCTAGGGGGGAGATTGGGAAGAATACCTTGCCTTTGCTAGCTCCTCAATTGCAAGAAAAACAATAGTAGAAATGTTGTATGGTGCTCGTCAATGGGAAATTCTCGAAACTTGGTTTCTTTCTTACTCAAGTGTGTCTACATACTCCACCACAGTGACCAAATTAATGTTGCCTTTGCTAGCTCCTCAATTGCAAGAAAAAGAATGGTGGAGATTCTTTATTCAATTAATGGATTCTTTCTTGCTCAATTCATTCTTTATTTCTTGCTCCTCAATGTATACCATGCTCCAAGCAAAACTTAGAAACTTGTGGTGGAGATGCTTGATTCACAAAACAATTTTGTGTGATAATATTTTGAAGAAGAGAATGTTCACGCACTGTCTATAACTTGAAATTACGCGCAGACTGTCAAACCTATGTGAAATGTGTTAGAATGTTTCTTGGACAGGGACTACTATTGTTTATACTAAGAATAAACGCGCACGCGTTATTCTTAACAAAAATGGGGGCGCGTTTTGGATACATAAAACGTGTGCGCATTTTACTC
>LPNX010081815.1:39658-79658 GCA_001517045.1 Pseudotsuga menziesii | reverse complement strand
TACACCCACAAAAACATATACCCTATAATTTATCCCAAAAATAAAAAAGTGCCTGTTAAAAAAATCCAACTTTAGATAGTTAACAGCATTTTCAATAGAAAAAAATTATATATTTGGAAAGGTCATTCAATTTCCTACATTTCTTGGTTTTTACCGATCGCAAGATTCATTGTGTAAGTGTCTCAAAATATCTATGCAAGTTGATGGATGTATTGCATCTAATGCACCAAAAGAGACCCTCAACTTCTTGCACACACCATTCAAATATGTTAGGTAAGTACCCCTAATTCTCACCTAAAGTCATATTTTTTTTCTTTTTACTTCATATTCAAATATGTTAGGGAAGTACCCCTAGTTCTCACCTAAAGTCAAAGGTTCCAGGTTTTTCTAGCATTATGTAGCATCTAAAGTGTTTTTAAAGGAGTCCATCCCATTTCCCAAATTGGTAAAGTGTAAATTGGGTATGTTACAAACATCAAATTTCAACCCTATATCTATCATATTAAAATTTATTTTATTAAAGTTGGTTGTATTGGGCTGAGAGGGGCTCTAGAGCCCCGCGTTTGTCCCATGGGAGCCCATGGTTTTATTGTATATGGTTTAGGAGGGCCTTGCAAATGGTTTTAAGACCACATGGAAGACCTCCTAAACAACCCATGGTTTTATTGTACATGGTTTAGAAGGGCATTGCAAATGGTTTTAAGACCATGTGTAAGGGCTAAACAACCCATAGTTTTAGGAGGGTCTTGCACAATGTTTGGTCCTAACAAAATAAAAAAGAATAAAAATATTATATGTTGGCCATAAATAATATCAAATATTAATAATAAAAATATTATATGCTGACCTTAAATGTTGATAGCTCCTTGAGTGCAATACTTAAGAAGATCTCTCTCCGCTAAAATTATGTTGATATGGGTTTAGATATTATCTGAGATTTTGCACTATTAACCCCATTCTAACAAGTGTATAGTCAAGTTTCATTTCATCTTATCTTGTTAAGCTTAAATGTATATTGATTAAGCTTTAAATAAGTTTTTGTTAGAAGGATATAGTTTTTTGTTTTTTTTCATATTAGTTTTTTTGGTTTATTAAATAATATTAATTTTATGTTTGTATAATTAATTAGTTTAATGTTTATGTTATACCACAATGGTAATTAGTTTAATGTCTAATTACATTAATAACTGTTTAGATATTATCTCATTTTTTTATTTTTTTGAATGGATTAATAAAATTAACTTAAATGTAACAATATAAAATTTTTTAAATTGATCAACAAAATTAAGTTAATAGAAATTCATTTCATTGTCATCTTATTATACCTGCCACAGTAGGTATATAGTAATCGGTTGCTAGTCAACCACCTTTGACCTTCTATTAGTTTGCTGCCAGCAAAAAATTAAAATCAGTTTTCCAAAGTTAAACTTTACAGCTTGCAAAAAAATATTTTAAATTTTAATAAAAATATTTGTATTTGCTATTTTGTGAATTTCTAATTGGCCAATCAGAAGTGATGTCATTCTTGGAGTTTGGTATCTAGTTTTCACTTGACACATGGCAATGATACATCAACATTTATTTAATTATTATGTTATCTGCATTTTAACATTTTAGCCTTATTACACCTCATGTGAACTGACCATAACTTCCGACGTTCACTAGACTCTGTTTTATTCTGGTGATGTTAGATTGATATATATACGAATGCTTTCTCTGGTTTTTGGCATTTGCAGGTGTCCCAGTGTTTCCTAGTTTGATATGCAAGTGGATGCCAATATGACTAGTGTTATGGGGCGAGAACTAGAAGCTCCGAGGCTTTTATTAGCAACGCTTTTATTCTTTATGCTCATTGATGTGGACATATGCATAGCAGTAAAGAAGGGAAACTTTTGGGTCCCTCTACATGCTCTTGCGCTTAGTGCCCTCACAATTCAGCTTATGAACTTCATCGAAGACCGGAGTGCTTTGCTCAATCAGGCTTTACTCGATCAGTCCTTGAACTCGAACTGCACTTATGTCGATCAGCATTTACTCGATCATTACAGAAACTGTTCTGAATCTACTGATCTTCGGAACCCTAACTGTACTCTTATTGCTAAGGTCCAGTTTATGAAGCCCATCGAAGTCCAGAGTACTTTGCTCAATTAGCATTCGAAGCCAGTGATGGTTGTCAAGAGCAACGTGCTTGATGAGCACGATGAGAAACTGCATGATGAAGTCCTTACTGATATCTTGTTTAAGGTACATTGCAGTAGAGTAATGTTGTGTGTGCTCATAGCCTTTTTCCTGCCGGGAATGGCTCATCCCGGCTATGAAGCAAAATGGACCACAGTCACAGCGCTAGGATTCACTCTCTTCCTCCACATTTTCTCTGAGTTGTTAAGCGTACGTCGAAAATTGGGTATATCCCCAATAGATTTGGTCTCCTATTCCTTTTATTTCAAAATCGTTTACCACGGTAACCAGGTATGGATCATCCTATATGGTGCGATAATATCATTATCTTTAGTATGGCTTCTTCAACTTCTTGTCTGCTCAACTATAGCCAATAAAGGCATTCGGAATATCACCCTTCACAGAATTCCCTTAATTCTTCCTAACCCCATAGAGAATTCGTTGAAAGCAGTGGAAGATCAAGTACTCAAATCATGGATTTTCTTTCGTGCATGTTATCTTAAATCTATCATAGCAAGCTCGGCGTTAGCGTCATCAGCTGGGTTGGTAGTAACAGTGTGCCTTCTATTATCAATAGTTGGATGGATTATAAACGGTCCATTTAGAGTGTTTCATGTTGGTACGGGATTCAGGTTAAAAATTATAATAACTATTGTGGAAATTTTTATTAGCTTAATAGGAGGTGCAGTTATCGGTTGGAGATGGCTTATGTCTGTTGTTTACTATGGACCATTGCGAAAGAAAGAAGCGAAATGGCATAACTATTTTCGAGTAGAGGACTATTGGACAATGCACATTCTGGAGCTACAGAAAGGATTGCATGATGATGATAAAATTGTTGTCAAGGAAGAAAAAAGACAAAAAGTACAATGGTTTTTGCTGCAATGTGTGGTTTGGCTGCAGTGGTTTGTAGTCTTCTTTAGCAAAGGATACTGGTTCCTCTCAGAGCTTGCGTTCACTTATAAGCTTCTCCACAAGGGAGCCACGATGATATTATCAAAGCACTTGGATACAGTGGAAAAAGAGTTTGAAGAATACGAATCTCTTTTGCACAACATATCTATTCTTTCAGAGAATCATCGGAGTGTATTTTTAACGAATCAGAAATCCATCAAGCAAGCTAAGGGAATCATGGAAAACGGAAAAAGGGATGGCAGAGAGTCCCATGCCCTGATTTCTTTTCTGCTGGAGCATATAGGGCCAGAAACATGTGTACTGGATATATTGTGTTTCCATCCTGGAGCAACAAATGATCAAGCAGCAGGTTTCAAATTCTTGTATACCTCAGCAAAACGGTCATGGAAGCTGGAGTAGCAAATGATATTCAAGCAGCAGGTTTCAATGTTAGACATGAAAACATTGAAAATGCATCTTATATACTTCAGTAAACGGTCATGGAAGCTGATGGCAGTGTCACTGATCAATATAATCTTCCGGATAGGGGGAGATTCATGTGGTCGACATTATTTGAAGATGTACGAGGCAGCATGGGAGCTTATGGATTTGGTTGAGGAATCAGATCCTGAAATCGATAGCTTGATGAGTAGAGAAGCAGATAGAGAATTCGTGACATTACGGGATCAGCATAGTGCAGTACATAATGGTAAAAGATCTCCAGTAGCTCCCAAAACAATAGAAGAGGAAGTTGAAACAATCAAAGGGCTTGCAAGAGAAAGGGTAAATGAATTTATGAAAGAGGAAGCCGAAGCAATCACAGAGCTTGTAGAAGAAAGGAAAAAGCGGGTTAAGGAAGAGGCTGAGATAAATGACAACGACAAGAGGCAAGACACTTCCGTGGATTGGGAGAGAGCAGGGATCACATTATACATTATACAAAATATGGCTCTTAGGTCAGGGGATTTGATGGAACTGATGAAGGAATTAGAGAGCACATTAGCACATATCATTGGTGCTTGCATTGAGAAAGTTGGGGTCGCGTTGGTGGAGAACAGCAGGAAATGGGCGCAGGAGATGAAGGAAAAGAAATTGCTGGAAACAGTTTACATAGCAGGGAAATCAATCGGGCTGATTGAAAAGCTGGGATGGGATCACAAATTGCGCATCGCCCCCGATAGCGGGTTCAACGCCCCAACAACCGAAGAATCGGCGGTGTAAGTAACAGTAACTGCATTCTTAAGAGTCTACTAGACGTGTTAAAATGTCATTTCGATCTTTTTAAGCCGCTTTTAGAGTAATCCGTGGATAACAAGGACAACTCAGATGACTCCAAGTATTAAGATGTCTGAGATACTTTAACTGTATGTGTTGAAACTGAAACATGAGACATTTTAGTGTTGTCTATATTATATGAATGTGTAAAAAAATGTAAAAATTGGTATTGTTTTTTATTAATTAGTTGATTATATTACATGTTATTTGTTTTCTATGTATAGGTTTGTTTTATTCATGATATAAATCAGTTTAAATTGTATATATATTTTTAATTATAAATGAGAAAAGAAGGCACCCCTGGAAAAGCAACAGGACACCGGGAATAATAGAGAGAATATAGAGCTGAAGATAGTATAACCACCATCGGGAAGAGAGGAGAGATAAAGAGAGCCAGACCACACGCTCCAGGCAAGCGAGAACCCCAGCGAGCAAGACCAAGCAAGCAAACCTAGCGCGAGTCCTGCCATTTACCTTTAACCCCACCAAAGAGAAAAAGCTAACCGGCCAGCAAGCAGCAAGCCAAGGGTAATTCACCCAGCCTCGGTTTATAGCATCCACCACTAGCCAAGAGCAAGGCGATGTCCCCTGGATACCCGTTTTACAGAAGAATTAAGTGAAAACAAATTTTAAATAAAATAATAAACATATATCATTATAAATACGTTATTTATTATTTTGTTTATAGGTTTGTTTTGTTCATTTCTAATTAAAATAGACAAACATGATATAAGTCACTTTAAATCGTATATATTTTTTTAATTATTAATGAGAAAAAACATAAATTCTAATAAAAACAAATTTTAAATAAAATAATAAACATATATCATTATGAATATGTTATTTATTATTTTTATAATTCATTTAACTATTTTTATTCAAAATTCTATACACCACATTGTCAATAAATATCACACCTAATCCTTTAAAAAAATATCTCATCCAGCATTCATAATTCGGAACTTCACTTCTAGTTTATGTTTTGCCACGAATTACTTGTCAACTTTAAGACCTCTAACGATATTATAAAGCGTTTTGGTGTTTTCAGTTTTCCCAAGGAAAGGAAGCAAGGCTATCTTTTGCTATCAGTAAATATTTAGATGAAATATTTAACGAAAAAAAATATATAAAAAACAATATTGCTTTTTTAGGTTCAAGTAAAGTTTTGATCTTCCATGATGTATTATCCGAGCAACGTTACTTAATTTAGAAAGAGTATTTGAGATATCTTGAAAAAGGATTTGAAGGGAATATAAAAATTAAATGAAGTTCTAAAAGATATTTAAATATGTTTTATCATATGTTTTTATATATATATTTATGTTTACATCACTATAATGATATATATTAATATAGAGGGATTTTAGATGGAATCTATTGAGTATGGAAAGATCGAAATTTTTAAGTGCAAACTTTTTTTAGAATGTAATGTAAAAGAAGCATTTTAATTTATCTAATTTGTGAATTTATATTAATGTTTTAAATTTATTTTGAATTGTTATTTTTTATAATTTAAAAAAAAAAAAACACTCTAAATGAGCAGACAAGAAGTTATACATCCTTTACTAGGCTATAGAATGCACATCTAAGCAATGATTTACTAAGAAACATGCTTCAACATCACTATAAGGATTAACATGTTTTTTTATGAAAGATATAATTTGTTTTTATTGTTTCAAAATTAATAATGCTAAACATAGCTTTTAGAATTCAAATTTTTAAATGGGTAGTATTTCATTTTCTTTTTAAATGTTTATTAAATAAAAATAAAAAGTTAATATATATATAATTTTAATAGAAATTAATATTTAGAAAATGTAAGACCTAGAGGTTATATGAACAATATGGCTTTATATTAATAAAGTTGTGATATATATGGAAAAAAATAGAAATTAGTGTACTTTGTATATTGTAAGAAAATGTTATAGTTGTCAATTTTATGTATTGGAGATTCTTCAATTAAAAAGGAACTTTCTAACTATTTTGTAAGTTCTATATTATGAATTAAGCTAAAAATGAACTTGAAGATGTAAGCATTCTAAGAACTACTCTAATATTATTCATAGAACTGTCTCGGGTAATGTACATTGGTGCTGATGTGAACCATCCCAACCCTGGAGACAACGACAGTCCTTCCGTGGCTGCATTTGTTGGAAGCATGAAATGGCCTTGGTGTAATCGATATATTACAAAAATTAGATATCAGGCACATAGGAATGAACAAATCGAAAAACTGGGAGACATGATACAGGAATTATTGTATGACTATAAGCGAGAAAATAAAAGACTACCAGATAGGATAGTCTTTTTCAGAGACGGTGTCAGTGAGAGCCAATTTAAAATGGTCCTCAACCAAGAACTATCAGCCCTCAAAGGAGCAGTTGACCAGATCGAAGGTTGCCTACACCCTCCACTAATTTCCATCATTGTAGCTCAGAAGAGACATCACACCAGACTCTTCCATGAGAAAACGCCAAATGTTAAAGAAAATGTACCCGTTGGAACAGTCCTGGACACAACGATTGTCCATCGCTGGCAATTTGATTTCTATCTGTGCAGCCATTATGGGCTTGCTGGTACATTACCATGTTCTGATGGACGAGAATAAGTTCACTTCTTACGAGCTCCAAAGGCTGATCTACAATCTTTGCTACACCTTTGCAAGATGTACAGGGTCGGTGTCACTGGTTCCCCCAGTGTATTATGCAGATCTTGCAGCCTATCGAGGTCGATGTTACCTTCATGGCCGGTTAACCACTCGTAATGAGCACCGGGAGCTTCCAAGAGTTCAGGCGCTGGTTAACCAAAGCATGTTCTTTTGCTGATATGAATTATGGCAGCTGGTTTCCACTGATTTTGTTTCATTTCATTTGTATCAAGTGGTTGGGATTTGTCTAAAAGTGTTTGGGTTTGGGAAATCGTTATTCTCTGTTCTAAAATAATCTGACAAATCGTGTAGAGCTTCCTCCCATTACCATTATGGTCTCTGTTATAAAATACGCTTATCTTTTCTATTTGGAACAAATTATATTTTTATATCTAAAAGTTTATATGTATTATACTTTATTTATATATATATAAAGTAATAAACACACTACATTCACCTATCTTTTTTATTGGTTATCAAATATAGTAAATTCACTTATCTTTTGTATCGGTTATCAAATTATATTTTTATATTTTAAAATTTATAATGGTATCTAAAAGTAATAATTATTGTATCTAATTAAGCCAATAAACTTAAAATTAGAAATAAAAATAATCAATAAACATATTAAATTTTATATTATGTTTTTATATTTTACCATGAATAAACAATTGTTAATACATATCAAATTTTGATTAAAATTAGACATAAAATAATTAATAAATATATCAAATTCTATATTATGTTTTTATATCTTATTATGAATAAAAAATTGTTATATAAAAGTAATAATCATTGTATCTAATTAAGCCAATAAATTTAAAATTAGACATAAAAACAATTAATAAATATATCAAATTTTATATTATATTTTTATATCTTACTATGAATAAAAAATTGTTAATACATATAAATTTTGATTAAAATTAAACTTAAAAACAATTAATAAACATATCAAATTTTATATTATGCTTTTATATCTTATGAATAAAAAATTGTTAATACATATCAAATTTTAATTACAAAACCAATAGATTCAATGGTAAATATTAAAAAAATTTATGTATAGAATCTAGCCATATGGACCTTTAATATGAATCTATCGGTATGAAACTTTAATATATATCATATTTAGAAGTTATGTGAATTTTTTTGTTCGTTTATATGTAAATTTTTCAATGTTTTTTCAATTTTGTAATAATTTTTTATTAATGTGTTTAATATATATCATATTTAAAAGTCATATGAATTTTTTTGTTAGTTTATATGTAAATTTTTAAATGTTTTTCAATTCTGTAATAATTTTTCAGTAATGTGAATGTCAATAATGCATTTACATAATATAAACTTATTTCCATTCTATGACTTTATTATACCTGTTAAACAAGACTTTGGTCTATTAGTAAAACTCCATGGACTAAAAGGGATGAAAAACAAATTCTCATAAACTCCATAGTTAAACAAGACTTTGCTTTATTAGTAAAACTCTATGTGCGGAAAGGGTTTGTCATATGGATGAGGCTTGAGAGTTGAGGATGAAAATCACTTTGTCATCATCATCAAATATATATATTTTTATATAAGTTAGTTATAATTTAATATACGATAAATTAGATAAAGACTTTTTAGTTATTTTTTTGAAATGTTTTAACTATAGATTCAAAATATTTTCCATATTTATGTTATTATACTTGCGGCCTGGTAATTGGTTGCTAGTCAACCGAACCTTTGACCTTCTATTAGTTGCCGCCACCAAAAAATTAAAATCTGTTTTCTAAAGTTAAACTTTAGAGCTTGCAAAAAAATATTTTAAATTTTAATAAAAATATTTGTATTTGCTATTTTGTAAACTTCTAATTGGCCAATCAGAAATGATGTCATTCTTGGAGTTTGGTATCTGGTTTTCACTTGACACATGGCAATGATGACATCATCATTTAGTATGGGTCAATTAATCCACCTCCTCATTAATTAGGCAAGTGTTTTTATTTTAAAGTTTTTTTATAAAAGTCATTTAAAATTTAAATACTAAATTGGATATTATAAAAAAAAAAATATTTCTAAATTTTGAGAAAATAATTAGTTTATATTTTTGAGTAATTAATTTTTTTTGTTGTTTTACATAATATAATATTAAATATGAAAAATAATTTTAAAAGTTAAAGATTCAATAATAGTTTTGCATTATGGCTTTTAGTATTATAGTGCTTATTTATTAATTTTTAAATTTCATGAAGCAACATACTTCACCACATCGGATGTATATTTCAAATTATGCAACATTTATTATTCTTCTACTAGTGCATAATATTTACCAAAAATAACTCATGGAATTATGACAGACTATGTAGACCTTGAGTCACTCTTGAGATTATCAAGGTCCGTGTAAGCCTTAAATAACTCTTGAGTTATGAATGGTCCACTACATTGCTTAAATTATATACATCTCAATCAATATATCACTTACTACTTTATTGTTGGGTGCATAATGCTTCTAAAAAATAGTTCTGGTGACTATGAAGGGCTATGTATGCCTTAAATCGCTTATGAGGCCATGGATGGTAGTGTCTAGTGTTAGGTGTTTCATGTCTATCAAAAATTTCTCATAAGACTAAGAAGGGATACTTAACGCCTAAATCACTTATGGAGTTGTAAATGACCATGAATGATGTCGGATGCTAATTTACTTTACATTGTTTCTTACATAAGTGACAGGTACTAAGCAAATGCGTTGCTTATTCCACTTGTTTTGTTTTAATTAAGATTTAAATCTTATTATACTATAAATTTTAAATAAAGTCAAAAATTCAGACCGTTCTTAAACCTCTATTGTTCAATGAGACCCACATAAAGCAGACTAGGCCGGAATTCAAAACCCCGCAGTGCCCTCAAAATGACTTTATGAACTGCAGTATAGAAGCGATTAAGTGACAGCGACCCAGAACCTTCCTATGCCGGTCATAAAGTAATTCGTCTTTGTGTCCACGGGTATCAGTAATACTGCCAGGTATAATTGCCCCAATAACAGATGTCCTATAACTCCCTTGGCATTTCTGCGTAACTGACATATTTGATAACTGTACGCATTTAGAGACCATCTTTAAACCTGCTAGTTCTTGGTTTCAGAAAACCCACGCACAACCCCCCTCAGCCTATAAATCTAGTAGAAGATCAGATTTAAAAATTATGTTGCAAATCAATAAAAAAATAAAAGAAATCATAGCAAACTGTGATTTAACTTTTCATATTCCTTATATCACAAGGCCACATGGAGAACTTGATAATGTTAAAGTTAACAGTTTAAAGATGGAAGGAACACCACAATTTGAAGCGTAAAATTGATATGCTTATTTCCTTTCACTTTTGGCTTTTTATGCAATTGTTCATACGAGGTATTAAGGATCATTCCACAAAACTAATTGCATTTCATTCCGGTTTCTATTACATTGGAAATCAACACACATTTAACAGAGAATATCAGTTACAGGCAAGATTCACTATAAACTTATTTAGACTAAATCACTCCATATTGAACAGGGAATTACCAACTACATTACAGGAGAGATTCTCCAAAACCTTATTTAGACTAAATCAACGCATATTGAACAGTGCATTTCCACCTAAAGCACAGGCGAGATTTACCAAAACTTTATTCAGATCTATTTACTGGAAACAGCAAGAATTCAAATGCTGAACTGACCACATGAGTAAAAGGACAGAAGCTATGGGTAACATCCATCATTAAAATATATATCTCTCTGTCCTCATTTTATAAGGCCAACATGGGTTGCCCTAATTGGAAGCAGGAGATGAAGCAAACGTGGCTCTCCTAACGACTATAAATTCCACCAACTTGGACAGATCAGGCATCACATCCTTCACTCCATCTGACTTACAGAATCGGTCCATCCATGAGCTTAACAACGGCGTCTTTTCCTGACCTATTAAAACAGTATCCGTAGCCTTTTCCAGGCTTTTAATTAACGCTGACATACCACCCAATGCGATGTCAAGGAAGCCGATCTCATCTCCTCCAAAATACGTTTTTCCTGAGAAGCAGCTAATCGTTCGCAAAGCTTCCTCCAGCAAAAGACAGTTTGTCACGAAATCTTCCGCTGCTTTGTGAAGCTGCTCGCCTTGGCCAGTGAAAACTCCTCGAATACATGGAAAAAGCTGATGCCACACATAGAAAACATTAGCGTGTTAGTTACGGAATAGAAAAAAAAGTAATTGAAACTTTTCAAAACGGAATAATAGCAGATGAGTAAAAGGTCAATGAGATCTGGATGCAGGTGATTAGGAATGCCCAAAGGGATCTTTGGAGATGAGGAAAAGTTACCTTATTCTCTACAAAGGCAGCTCAGAATCGGGCAGTAGCTCGGTCATATGGATCTTTGGGCATAAGATTAGGCGCCTTAGTGTACCATGTGTCCTCGATGTACTGCACAATAATCATCGATTCAGAAACCGGCTTCCCATTGTGGATGAGCACTGGCATCTTCTTGTGAAGAGGGTTTGATTGCAACCGCAATTGGCTCTTATTTTTCGTGTTCTCTTCGATGAAATCATAATCGATTCCTTTAGCAGCAAGCGCTATGCGAACCCAGACAACGAAGGGACTGATACTCAGACCTAAGAGCTTCACTTGCCCCTCTTCTCCACAAGCCTCCGCCGCCATTGCACCGAAAATTTACTGTAACGTAATGTATGTTTGCCCTTGAGTTATATGTGTCTTCCTTATCTATCTCGGAATGCTTTGCTAGTAATTCTCCGATCCTTAAATATAAAGGCATCGCAATGCCGATTAGAGTCCCGACCTTGCACGAAAGTTACTTGCTTCGCCGAATCGAAGCAGGTCCACACAGACTAAAAATTCCATTAGATTATATTAAGAAATTAAAAGTAGAGCGCGCAGACGTAATGCATGAAGTCACTATATAGCATCTTTTTCGCAGAGTCAAACATGGTCCCGTTTTGGAATTTTCTTTTTCTTTCATTCAGTCGGATTGATGGCTGCTGCTCTCGGTATTGTCTGAGGCGCTTTATTTCATACAAAGTCGGAATTGGTGGCTGCCGTTCTCAGCAGTGTCTCAGACGTCACGTTACAATATCGACTGGTTGTCGCCAAAGTGAGCACATTTGACAGCTAGGGTTCCATGAAGTATTGTGGGGGTCAGTTGCGATACTTCAATAAACTGATTAGCTTCAGATTCGGGTTGATATTTAACCTCGGTGTTTTGAGCTTTTGTATAAAATTTTCATTTTGTTTCACCGCCGCTCTCAGTATTGTCTGAGACGTTAATGCGTTACAGTGTCTACGGGTTGTGGCCAAAGTGAGGCCATGTTACAAGGGTTCCGTGAAGTATGGTCGGGGTGGGTGCCGGTTGCGATCCTTTAATGATCTGATGTGCTTCAGATCGAGTTTTAAGATTTAACTTTGGGACTTTTTGGGATGCTTCGATGAGAGGTGATCTCAAAACCAGCAGCGCCATCCAATTAAGTGGAGATCCATGTCACACTAAGAAGGTCAACACTGTACGGATCTTGGAACTCTTATCCGGCTGTTTGGCCTCCCGCCACGTCAAGCAAGCTACTAAAAGGTTTTCACAATATGCCACCTTGCGCTCATGCTGTCCATGCGTTTACCGTTTTAAATTTGCTTTCATGTTTTTCTCCACTTTGATAAGGTCGATTGCCGTTTTTACTTCAAAATTGGATGGTTATCACATTAACTAAAGTTTTTAATACAAATTTAAACCAGAGGAACACTAATATTTTTAACATAATTTTAATTCCTCCGAAAATATATCTTAATTTATATTGTGATAAAACAAATCAAAATTACGTTTCATCGATACTTTTTATGCATGGTTCAAGAACTTGCCCTATGGGCATATCACAACAATAGGATTTCAATTTTATCTTTTCTCTTAGTCTAGATAAATCTTAGTCTAACATCGGTGCCACTTAGTGACCATCACAAAATGAAAAACAAGTAGCGTTGTAAAAAAAATGAGGCCATCCACACTAGCTAATCTTACATACTATGTCATAAAAGTAATGGGAATTGTTGTGTGTGTATATATATATATATAGTTTAAATGCCACTAACAAAAAATGATTATTGTTAACAAAATCAACATAGGTCTATTTTTAAAATGGATTCACTAAGCGTTTAGAGAGAGATCAAATCTCTTTAGGGGCAAACCCTTTTTTCAGAGTGTAAAAGTTGAAGAAGTATTTTAATTTATCTAATTTGAGCCGACATGTTATATGAGCCGACATGTCACCTCTAGGATGAGCACAAAAGGAGTTGCACATCTCCCCCTACTAGGCTGTAGAACACACCTCTTCGACATAATAATAAAAGTTCTGAAATATTTTGCTCTTTTAATAGTTGTTTTCTGTGACAAAATGAGATTCATAGACCCGATATCTACAATATGCCTCAAGAATAGAAACACTAAAGCTATCATATTTCTCATCAGGGCCACCCAATTTCTATTGTGACATGTTGCCACTTCTCACCATTCTTGAATATTATGACTCCATCAATCTCATTGTTTGTCATTTGTCCTGACACGTGCCCTTCTCCTACCTTGACATGCGTCTCCTTTTTCATGCTCACCCGCATCCGAGACAATGAGACCTTGAGAGAAAATCTTTCGCCATCTTTCTCTGCACTTTGGGTCAAGTGTCTCTTCCCATTTTATCTGTTGGATATCTCCTTCATTGGTTATTCCATGATTGGCAATGGAGTTCACAAGTTTGTTATCTTTCCTCCTTACATGTTTAAAAATGCATTTCAAATTAGCTAAAAGTATTGATTCCAGAGTGTCATTTCTGCTTTCCATTCTCCAATTGCTTGCCACTTTGCTTCTTTTTGAACCCATTTGTATTTTACTCACCATGTTGATGATCAAGACGGATTCGCCTGTTGCTATGGGAGGAGTCTAGTTCTGGTTGATAGCCCATGCAATACCCACTATAAGTCCATTAAGTTTAGCAATATTGTTGGTCGAGAAGCCAAGGGAGCCCCAAAAGACACCTTGTATTTCACCTTGTGAATTTCTAATCGCCCCTCCAAATCCTACTTGTCCTGCATTTCCTTTAGAGGCACCATCAAAGTTTAGTTTGAAGGTGCTTGGTGGAGGCGGTGACGAATGGTTCAGGGGTTTTTTCTTTTAAAGATGATCGGTTTGGGGATGCCAATGTATTCCAGGTTGGAGTTAATGTCCTAGGATTGAAGAATCTATATTTCGTTGGGATCATGGGTTAGAGCAGTGTTATCCCAAACATTTAACTTGAGAGTTTCTAGAATGTTTTTTTTCAAGATGTGTCGAATCTCTTCTTCTTTTCTAGATTTTTCTTCAAAGATTCTTTTATTTCTTTCAATCCATATTTCCTAGACAATGAATCCTAGGAAGAGCTCTCAAATTTTGTTAAGAAGCATAATTTTATAAGGGTTATATTCCCAGTTATCGGTGGAGAGGTCTGACTCGCCATGGTCTCTATCAAATCTTTAAAATATGCTTTCCCTTTTTTTCCATATTTCATCCTCAACTTTGCATTCATCAAGAAGATGATTTATTGATTCTCCTACTTCTTTGCACATGTAGGCCCACTTTGTCCTTTTTTTAGCATGATGTCCCATGTCAGTATGCATCTAAGCAATAGAAGCCATAAGAAGGAGGATATTTTTAGTTAGAGGTTGGATTTCCATATTTTCCTCCACTTTCCTTCATTGGGTTCATTAGAGATATTGTTGAGTATCAAAGCAGCATCTTTCCAATTGAAAGTGTTAGTTTGGGAGAATCCCCATTTGATCTTATCATTGCCATTGCAAACTCTGATTTTCCTAGTTTGAAGAGTTTCCCGTAATGATTGGATATCCTCTTATGGGATTAAAGTTTTCCATCATTCTATATTTTTCATTTTTTTGAAGTGTTCTTCTATGTTTTCTTCTATCCACATATCTTTGAGGCTTTGTTTTTTGCATGGATCCGAGTTTCTCCCTTAGCGTTGGGGTGTTGAAGTCTTTCCTTGGGGGGGTTGGTTGGTTCCATGAATCTAGGAAAAAATTTGTTGATTCACCATTGTGAATTTCCCAAAAACTATATTTTTGTATGATGCCACGATTATCTTGAGTAGAGTTCCACATGTGTGACCCTTTGTGATTTTCAGAGAATTTGATAAGGTTTTGTTTTTGGAAGTTTGAGGCATACTTGACTTGCCATAGGATGGCCCAAAGTTCAGAGGAGTGTGTAATCTGTTTCCACCATATTTTAACATTGAATATTTGGTTACTGGTTGGGGTATCTCTTAGCCCTAAGCCTTTTGTAGATTTGGGTGTGCAAACAGATTTCCAATCCACAAGAGACCATTTTTTATGACTATCTGTCCCTCCCTAGAGGAAAGTACGTTGAGTGGCCTCAATTTTTTTTATGATTGATTTGGGGGATGCCAAAATGGAGAAGAGATACATAGGCATAACTTGCAAGACTGCTTTGACTAGGATAAGACGACTAGGGAGATTGAGTGATATGAAGGTCCAACAGCTAATTTTTTGTTTCATTTTGTCAAGAAGGCCTTTCCAAGATATTTGTTTGAAAATGGATTCAGTTAGACTAGAACCTGGATACTTGGTAGGTACGGAGTCCTAAGGGTATTCAAGAATACGGAGGATGTTGTGTTTGGTGATTTTGCACATATTAAGGAAATAGATTTTATATTTATCTATGTTGATATCTAGTCTACTTGCTTTAAAAAAAGTCTGCAAACTGTTTTTAAAAGATTTGGCTTCCTATACCGAAGAGTGGCCCATAAGCAAGGTCTCACCTACGAATTGGTGGTGAGTTTGAGCATTCATATGAGGGTGTAGGGTGATACCTTTTAGTTCATGGGTTTGGTTTTTTTCTTTAATAAGTCACCCTAGACCTCGAGCCATTAGAATGAAAAGAAAGGGAGATAGGGGATCTCATTGTCTTATGTGTCTTGCAAGATGGAAGGTATTTAAAGGGGTTCCATTAATCATAATGGAATAGAAAGTGGTCAAGACTAAATTGAGGACCCATTTAACCTAATGGTTACAAAAACCGAACCGAATAACATCTTCCTTAGACAAAACCAATTTAGTTTGTAAAAATATTTTTGAGAGATCCAGTTTGATTAACATTCCCAGTTTTTTGGTGGTTCTGAGGGAGTGTATGATTTCATGGGATAGGAGTATTCCATCAATTATTTTTCTACCTTCAGCATAGCCTGGTTTTTACAGAGAGATTACAGAGGGTAAGAAAGGCTTGAGTCTATTGGAAATGGTTTTGGTAATGATTTTGAAAATCGCATTAAAAAGAGCGATGGGTCTGAATTTACCTAGAGAGTTGGCTCCATTATATTTGGGGATTAGAGAGAGAAAAGTTGAGTTAAAGGCCTTCATAAATTTCCATGTTCTTCTAAAACGTTCAACAATTTCCAAGCCTTCTTCCTCAATGGTGTCCCAGCAAGCATGAAATAAGTTGGTAGTAAAGCCATCCGGACCGAGAGCTTTATCATTTTTCATTTGCTTGACAATTTCTTCCAGTTCAACAAGCTCCACGAGTCTTAGTAAGAGTTCATTTTTTTCATTAGTAACAAGAGTAGGAATGTGTTCTAGAATCTCCTCGATAAACCCGTTCCTGTTCATGGTAGGATCTTTCATCAGATTTTTTAAATGAATGGTGAGGATATGTTCTATTTCTTTGGGTTTCTGCCTCTGTTCCATCTTCTTTTATTAGGTGGATGATACTGTTGGCCTACCCATGTTGAATTTTTACTTGAAAAAAGAAAGAAGAGTTTCTTTTACCTTTCTTTTAGCCACATATTTCTTGATTTTGATTTCCATAATATTTCTTCTTGCGTTTCTATGGTGTCCAAATATTCATGTTATTTTTTTCTTCATGCTTGAGAGCTTCAATGTATCCATCTTTTATAATGATCCTTTGTAAGTCTTCAAGTTGACCTTCAATATGTTGCTTTTCCAAATGAATGTTGTCAAAGTGCTCTTTGTTCCACTTTTTTAGCTGATCCTTGATGTATTTCATTTTTTGTTGAAATTTGTACATTAGAGTACCCTCAAGAGGTTGGAATTCCTTCCACAATGGCTGCATGAGTGTTTGGATGGGAGAGATAAAATTTCTCAAATCTAAAGGGTCTTCTTAGATGTTCCCCCATTTTGATCCAATCAAGACTGATAGGCTAGTGATCTAAACCCATTGCTGGTAGAACAAGAGCATATATGTTAGCTCCTCCTGTGAGAATATATTTTGAATTCAAGAAGCGATCAATCTGTGAGGCTATGAATATATCTTCAGCATTCTTGTTGTTCCAATTTTAGATTTTATTTGTTTTGGAGATGTCAATGATAAATAGGTCATCAATCACTTTGTCAAAAGAAGCAATCTGGGGAATTAGGTTACACAATCCTCCTTTTTTTCCTTTAGGTTACGTATTAAGTTGAAGCCTCCTCCTATGATCTAGTTCTTTTCATCGACCCAACAATGCAACATATTGAGAGAGTCTACGAAAGAATGCTTTCGGTATGTTGAGAATGGTCCATAGACATTATTGATAATCCCTTTGCGACTAGTTCCTATGATATGAAATTCAATAGAAATGGTATATCTGGTTTCTAGAAAGTTTGACAGACTTAGTTCAAGCTGATTCCATCTGACACCCAGTCCTCTTGTAGTTCCTATTGAGTCTATTACTACTGCTTAGTTTCCTTACAAAATTTTATCCCCCGTTGCTTTAAATTTTATTTTAGAGCATTTTGTTTCTTGAATAAACATGCCAAAGGGTTTTTCTAAGACAATTTTCTTTTTCAAAATGTGATTTTGTAAGAGTGTATTACACCCTCTGATATTCAAAGAGATGAGTTTCATTAAGAGGGTTTAAATGGTGTAAATAATGCATTCTCTATGGTAGGAAATTGGCCCGGGGATACCAAACTTTCCCCTATTTCTTTAATTCTTTGTTGATTGCTTCTTCTTCCTTGCTTCTCATTATTATTTCTCTTTATTACTTCATGTATCTTAGCTTGAGGATTTTTCGAGATAACCCCAAGGGTCTTGGCTTTGCAGGTTTTGATAATGGCTTCTTCGAGTAAAACCACATGTTGGGAGAGGATGACTGCTTTTTCTGGATCCTAAATTTCTTTTTCCAATTCATCGAGATCCAAATCTCCTATGTCCATGTCGTAGTTTTCTTCTTCCAACATTTCCATGTATGTTTCTTTCTCTAGAGGGTTTGAGTGATAGTGATTATTCTTCCCTTGACCTTTATTATCAAATTCTTTTGACTTTTCTAGTTGGGTCGTTTCTTTCATATATGGATATTTTGTCAATTTCTCTAAGTGTAGAACTTCGAAAGAGTTAGAGGAAAGGGGTTTTTTTATATACCTCATGGCCAGAGTTTATCTTTGTTATGCACTTCCTTCCCAAGACTTTGGTGAAACCATCTGCATCCATTTACTCCTTACCCTTTTGCAATTTTGTTGGGGAGTTCTATGGGCAATCTATGAATAGATTTCCGTGTTCATGGCAACATCTGCAATGAAAAGGAATTTGTTTGTAGTCTATTGGTTGGAACCAATATTCATATTCCTAACTTAGATTAATTCCTTCTATAATATCTCTTGTTATATCCATGTAAACATATTCTAGCATACAAAGTGTATCTCCTCCTTTTAATTTGTTCTGAATTTTTCACAAATTCCCCAATGGTATTACATATGGCTTCCAAGATGCTCTCATTCTAGTATTCAGAGGGTAGAGAGTAGAACCTTAACCATATTGGGACGAAGGTTAGATCCTCCTTCTCTGAGCTGAACGTTCTTTCCAAGGTTTTAGAAAGATCCTTGTAGAGTTATAAAAATATGGCCCTCCTTAGAATATCATGTATTTTTCCTCTAGATTAGTGAAAACAACTATAAAAAAACTTTGGCCCCAAGGTGTATATCGTAGTTACCCTGAGGTTTCCAGGTAACACTGATCCACCATGCTAAGGTTTTCTTAGAGGTACAGATGCTAAAAAACTTAAGTATTAGGGTATAATCTTTCATGTGTTGAATGTGAGCTCTGAGGCCTTCTTCTTTGATTTGTAAAGTGGGAATTTACTTTTCTTTCGATAAGCATTTGCCTGTATTTCTTGCTGTCGATTTGTTCTCCATTTGTTTACCTTCTTATTCTTTCCCTTCGTCTGTTTTAGAGCTTGAATCTTGTTGGGTATTTAGATCTATTGGATTTTATGAATTATTTATGTGGGAGGAGTTTGTGTCCCCTCCCTTTGAATCCCCCATTGCTGCCCCACAATTGATTGTTCCTATTAACGACATGAGATTTGGTATGGTAGTATATTGATCATTTTATGGAAGCATGCAACTTGAACCTGTCAGCTCTCCATTGATACGAACACCCTATATTTCCATCTTTTCACCTCATTCTGGTCGTAGTATGCAGGCTCTAGCTCATATTTTAGTTAACTGGCCTAGTTAACTTAACTTAGTTACTCTTAACTAATTCATTAACTTAAATTAGTATAAACTAACTAATTAATTTTATCTTTAGTTTATGTAAGATTTTGGAATGCACAACATCACAACAAAATTTCTCTAGTCATGTGACATTCCAACCTAGATCTATATAGGAAAAAGATTTCACTTAGAATTATTTACACAAAGATATAACAAGAATAAAGAAAAAATATTGGATAGAACACTATAGGAAAATCACTCCAATGGGAAGTTTTCCACTCTGATATTATTCATTAACGTGAGTAAAATATATAGATGTTCTCAAGAGACAAATACAAGAGGATTAGTGCTGAGTTGAGTAGTTCACAATAATGTTGCCTTATATTGACTATTCCCCCCAATCTATGACATTGTGCCAAGTGTAACTCCAAGTATTGACCATAACGAGGTGAAATAAAGCTAGATGGACCATGAAATGGTTAGGCTAGTCAACAAGTGTGAAATGTATCATCATGAGTGCATTAGAGGTAGTTTGGTAGCTTGGTTTTGGACCATTAATGAGAATCTTGACCAAATCCTCAAGAGGGTGCAACCAGTCTCCTTAAAACAAGGAAATGCAATAACCACCCCATAAATGTAGTATAGAGGGACCCATTGACTCCATAGAACAAGGAAAGGCGTGGGTGTCACATCACCAACCCTTACTTAGTGGAGAGGATGCGACTAACATCTAACAACCCAGGAAAACTAAGCCCCATGAACATAGTATAAAAAAATTGCTTGAAAATAAAACATTCATAAGTATAAACAGATGCATAATGAAATGTGCATGATATATACATCGGAAGCAAATCATTCATTCAACATGTTCATCATAATTTCATAATAATTCATAAGAAAATACAGTTGCAGAACTTAAATACACAAGAATATTTATCTTTGACGAAGCTCGTCCCACAACCAGATATGTCACTGCGATGTTCCACCCAACCATAGGCTAGTGTGCTCTTTAATCTCTCAACAACACTACCACCCCTGATCTGGGAATGATCTTCCCCAAGGAATAAGGAACACTAGTAGACATCACCCATAGCCAAGGATACAATTAAAAATCAGTCAAGCCAACATAGTTGGGTTTATCAAACTTACACAGGCAGTGGTTTACACTTAGCCAAATTCACATGAGAAAAATCCAAGCCAACAGATGGTTTTATCAGGCTACCATCCAATCCATCCTTCCAGTTTGGTTTATTAGGTTTCCAAGGAGGTGGAAAGATAGACTGCTAAGCTAGTGAACTCAACCTCTGAGCTATGAACACCCACATTGGATCTAGCCCAATTTCTAAACAATTACACACCCAACAAATGTAAGCATTCCATTCTCTGCTACACAGTCCCTCGGGCCATGCCTTCCCTTCCAGTGCTCTTCAAGGCATACAAAGAAGAAAACTAGCCTTCTAGATTAGTCTGTGAGGTTCTTTCACACACTAGATTTATCAAGCAATCTAGACTCTATTTCCATTCCTTCAATCAATTCAAATGCCAAACGTTGATGCACATGCAGTAATCTCAGTCCTAGGATTAATCAAAACGTAGCAAATGTCAGGGATTACATACACCCATAGAAATTTACAAATTTACGAACATTGCCGGTGCCAGACCGACTGCTACAAAAATACCAAAACAAAAACATTACTGGTATTTCAACACAAAGATACAAAAATCAGATTTAGGGAAATCATGTTCAGGAAAACAACTAACAGATAGGGAAAAATGTGAGAGAGAACAAAAATTACCGAACAGGGAAAAATCATAACAGAAAACCAAAACGTGAAGGATTCATATCGCCATACAGGGGAAAATCTAGAAATGTTCAGACTCAGAATCGTTTTTGCTTCCTTGCTACCACGTGAATGCTGAATTGGTTTTTCAAAAACATTTTTTTCATTCCAATTCACGAGGGAAGTTGAAACGCTACCACATGAGGGAAAAGTGGTCGTTTTTGGTGTTTTCTTGCCCAAGAATTTAAAAAAAAAACATTTTTCCCAAAGTGGGCCTCTACCCAATTCGAATTTTCCCACTCTTCCAATCCCCCACTCGCTCATCCTTATGAAAAAAAACATGCCCCCGTCTCATTTAGTTGCATTGACATAGCCGATTGTGGGTTTTAATTAAAATTGAAATTTTAACATTATGTTCAACTAGCATAAAAAAAATACCATCGGCCACACCTTAATTGCTGAAACATAAATACTAATTCGATGGTGGGTCTTTTTCCTATCTCCACACCATGATTATTTACATCATTTATTTAAATGCAACGAGGTCAAAACCAGGGTGTTACCATGGGTAAGTGGACAAACAAGCTTTTATGGCATAACCACTAGTGTAAGTGTGTCAAATGTGGACAAACTAGGATCCAAGACACTACACTATGAACTAGAACCATTTTCACATGGAACAACTTATACTAAACACTTGGAACCTTATGCAAAGATTATTAACCAAGGTCTAGATGTTAATTATGTGCCAACACCGCCCCTTAAGCCAAAATGGTTGTGAGAAATTATTGAGGGCCCAAGCAATAAGGCTTATGGCCACCCTTTACATGATTGATCAACATGAATTGAGGAAAGAGGAAAAAACCACATGGGGAAAATCCTCCCTAAAAAATGGACATGAAAGAGAAACCAAAATATGTATACACTTCAAACTAAATGAATATGTCTTGAGGAATCTTGTTCTTGGGAAGAGCTAGAATGTGCTCAACCAACTCAGAAATATGTTTATTTGCATGATGAATCCTGGAACCATGTAGAATAACTGAAGTGCACTGATACGAGAAAGAAGGGTGCTCTTCATACTTGAAATTCGAACCAACCAAGGTCCCATGTCCAAAAGAGATTTGAAGTTCTTGAGAATAAGTTACCCCAAGTGAATCATAAGGCTCTTGAAGCATGAAATTATAAAGAAGGTTGTAATAAACTCCAAAAAGGTGGAACAAGAGTCCCAAATGTGCCATTGTGATGGCTATGGATTATCCATCCTATATGCAACTTTGAAAAATAGTGCTAGCAATCATATAGGAATACATAAGAAGCATGGATCCAAGGATAACGAATGCAACATACCCAAGATTTAATCCTTCTTCCAAAACATCCAAGGGAGCACTCATTCACACATTAGAAGAGTAAATAGAAGAATCATGGAAGAACAATGATGAGAGATGGAAGATATTCTCTTCAATGATTCTGACGGCAACAACTTGTATGTTATCTTCATGAAAAATAGAGGAAGCCGCAAAGGAAGAAATTTGAACTAGATCATTTGTTGAATATTCTATCATTTATTCATGTGCCTACAAACAAGACTCTTTGAAATTCCTTGCTTCAACAACATGCTTGAGAAAGGACAAAAGGAGAAACCAAATGACTAGAGGTAATAACTGGAAGCAACAATGGAAATTGTTTTGCATCAAACTAGCTTTGATACCATGTAAAATTTTGGAATGCAAAACATCACAACAAAATGTTTCGAGTCATGTGACATTCCAACCTAGATGTAGATAGCAAAAACAATTTCACTTAGAATTATCTGCATAAAGAGATAACATGAATAGAAAAGAAATATTAGATATTACACTAGAGGAAAATCACTCTAGTGGGAAGTTTTCCACTTTGATATTATTCTTTAACATGAGTACAATATATAGATTCCCTCAAGAGACAAAATTGAGAGGTTTAGTGGTGAGTTGAGTAGCTCACATTAATGTTGGATTATCTTGACTAATTCCCCCAATCTATGACATTGTGCCAAGTATAACTCCAAGTAGTGGCCATAATGAGGTGAAATAAACCTATATGGACCATGAAGTGGTTAGGATAGTCAACAAGTATTAAAGGAACCATCATGAGGGTGATATAGGTGGTTTAGTGGCTTGGTTTTGGACCATTAATGAGAAAATTGACCAAATCCTCAAGAGGGCGCACCCAATCTCCTTAAAATAGGGAAATGCAATAACTACCCCATAAATGTAGCATAGAAGGGCACATTGGCTCTATATAACAAGGAAAGAGGTGGGTAAATGGACAAATAATATTTTATTGCATAACCACTAGTCTAAGTGGGTCAAATGTGGACAAACTAGGATCCAAGACACTAGACTGGGAACTAGAACCGTTTTCACATGGAAAAAATTAAACTAAGCACTTGGAACCTTATGCAAAGATTATTAACCAAGGCCTAGATGGGAATTATGTTCCAACATTTTAGTGAATTAATTAGCTTCATTTTGCTAACTTAGCTTATTTACTTAATTAGTATTTTCTTGGTCTCTTTTTTTGAGACTATGATATCAATGACATCTTGAATAATTTCTTTATTTTTCTTATCAAAACGTAGTACTTATTAGCCTCATCCTAATTTTTAAGTCATATGTGCTTGTTAGTGCCTTGAGGAGCATAGTATTTTTCTTGGTGTCCCAATCCAAGACTAATTTTAATCATAGTTTATATGACACTTATAAACTTAAGTTTTCAATTAGTGAATATCACAATTCACTTTAAAGTGCTCACAACACCAACGTGATAGTCGTCACCAAGTCATGGCCACCCAACCATTCAATCTCCCCCCTTAGTGGATTCCATGGCCCTATCATTTTAGTCATGTCAAGTATTCAGTCTCTTAAGTCTACAATTCACAATACAACTTAGGAATTCATACTTACAAATTTTTATATGTGGATCCTTTTCCTTGAGCTCCTTGTCACACACGGGTACACACTTTCAGTTACAAGTATAGAAGCTAAGAAGTAGGATATTACATCACATCCCCCTTAAGAATAACATCGTCTGCGATGTTCATACCCTTCAAAAGTTTTGTCTTTCATCTTTAATTTTCCTTTGCAATTACATTTTTCCAGCTTTTCTTGCTTTCCTTCACATCTCTTCCTGCATGTCTTCAATATTTATTTCTTTTCAAACCTATATTTACAAAATAAATGAGAATTACTTCTATAATTTTAGCACGAACATGTGCATACATATGATCATAAAAATCATAAACCATAATTTCTTTGCAACAACCTATTGTTGCATTTTTACATGGGGGATTCACTCAATGAATCTCTAACATAGCACGTTCGCTCATGGAATATAAAACAACACCGCTAATTTCAATAAGTATTGGAAAATATCTCTCAAAATCATTTTTTTAACCCTATCCCAATATGTCTTCCCAATTTAAAAAACCTCTATTTTCACTATATATTATATGTATCCATTTTTTCATTTACATTTTTTATACCTCTATTATTTCTACCTAGTATATTGATATGATACCCCTCTTATGACCCCATATGCATTCTACAATGCACCTTGCTTCTTTCGATGTATATTGTGGATGCACATTACTTCACCCACAATGCAATTACTCGACCACATATCATTATTATTTGCGACATCTAATGGTCTAATGAAGATATGGGATATCACTTCTTGTATTCCACTGGAGCCAATGCACATAGTACAAAATTTAGATTCAATGTTGCAGGTCCCCAATTGCTAACTAAGCCTCTTGTGGGCTAGTTATACAAGCCCCCAGGGCTTGTAGAAAGCACTAGGCATGCACTAGGAGGTTAAGTAAGCCTCTGAAGTCCTGTAATAGGCACTAGTTGCTAGGTAACCAAGCCCCCATGGCCCATCGAGGGAATATAACAGGCTTTGGGAGGATTAGATCCTCCCAAGGAAACCGTCAGCATCATGGAATACTTGTTATTTATTATCAAAATGTTGCAGCATGGATATTCCTCCTCAAACCCAAAAATATCCAAGATGGCCTCATAGTTACAATGTTACAAGAAAGTCTCCACTTCCACATTAAACTCCCAGAAACTTACTCACAAATGATATGGAAAATGTTGGATCCCTTCTCCCTAAGAGAAGCATGCTTCTAAAGCATAGTGGGGGGGGACCACCTGAACCCAACATTCCATTCCATTATTGTTAAGTATAGTGTGGACATTCCTTGGTTGACGAATATATGTGCCGGATGGGGGAGGTCATTTTTACACCCATCAAGGATGAGCCAAAATAAAGGAAGGGGGTTCTTAGTGCTCACTACCCTTCCTCATCACCTCACTTGAAATTGAGTAAGACATTTCTCAATAATAATTTACAAATATGGACATTTTCTAGCTAGGACTTTAAAAAATAAATACAAAATAAATATGCATATATAAGAAACAAGAAATAGAAATTACCTTTGTACAATTATTTTTTCAATAAGAAAGATCAGTTCCTTGATAATCAATTGAATCAATGGTAAAAATAATTACAAGCCATGATACTGAGTATCATAATAATAAGCGGTAAAAAAAAACATTCACCATCCCCGTCACTTATCATCATCAAAGCCTACAACTATTACAAACCAAATTGGACAAGGGACACCCCTTCCTCCAAACTAAGAAATTCTCTCTAAGATAGGCTCTCAAACACAATCAGTAGACAACAAAACAAGAGCCCTGAAAGCATATGTAAAGGAAGCACTTGGGGGGAAAGAGGATACCCCCCAACATAAGGGAACAAAAGTACCAAAAATATTGTTCAACCAGTGAGAAAAAAAGGTAAGAGAAAGGCTAATAAAAAATATTTCATAGAAATATGTTAAGCCACTTGAAAAAAAAAGACAAAATCAAAAGAGCCTTATATTCCCATTTCCAATGATCTATCCATCCAAGTACTCAGAAAAGGAGAGATTTCCCATTTCCATGGTTAGTGCTTCCTTTGATAAACCATCAGCACTCGAGTTGTGCTCCCTATCAATATGTTGGAAACTTATAGAGATAAAGGAGAACTTTATTTCATTTATGCGATCACACCAATGATCAAGGTCCACCACAGTAAGGTGATCCATATAATTTTCCCAGTTTATGATAACCTGGGTACCTTTGTATAGTTTAGACAGTATGTACATCACAACAATAACCTCTAGGATGTTCTTCTTACTCCTCCCAAAGTCATAGTTCTCTTACTTTTTTTCTTTTACATTAATAAATGTATATTCTCCATACATTTTAGACGTCAGATAATTATAGCCATATCGCTCCATTACAACATTGGGACCATTCTTAATATATTTTGGAAAATACTTATCGATGGATGCATCTGATATTGTATATTTAGAATACGGATAGGATTTCCAAGTCTCTCCAATCTTTCAAAGAGGCTTATTCCATAGTTCATTTTCCCTACAAGGTGATGAACCAAATTTACATTGACTTAAAATTTTACAAAACTATAGTAGCAAATTTAAATAAT
Organism: Pseudotsuga menziesii; assembly: GCA_001517045.1. Taxonomy (NCBI): domain Eukaryota; kingdom Viridiplantae; phylum Streptophyta; class Pinopsida; order Pinales; family Pinaceae; genus Pseudotsuga; species Pseudotsuga menziesii. The sequence goes on along the minus strand of LPNX010081815.1, from coordinate 52,837 downwards.
AAAAAATTCATTAAGAAAATCCATTGAAAACAAAACTTACTGATTACTGTTGCATGTAACTGCTTTGGATCTCCTATAAAAAATTCACGTGTTACACTTGTAACTTGTAGTGCAATTGTAGATTCCTCATCACTTATCAAAGATTCAATCGACGCTATCAAGTTCATGCAACTCTTTCGAGAAGATGACATAGTTTAAAATACTACCTTAGTACGTGACAAACAAATTTCCAAAAGATCTTAGTAGGGGGGTAATATTTCACAACATAATTCTTTTTTTAAGAAATACATACATTCACTTCTCCTGGAGCAATGGGATTGTTTTAAGAGTTTCTTACTATTAATCTTACTCTCTCTAAAGTTCTCCATGCAGTTTGATGCTTCTTTAGATATTTCTCGATGATTAGAAACACATTCTCTAAGGGTTTTGTCCATAAATGCACTTTTTTGAATAATATTTACAAAACTCTCAACAACTTCATTCAAATGCTCCAAGTCCTATTTCTCTAAGATTGATCCTGGATAATCATTCGATAAAATTCCTACACAATAAAAAAAAATTGAACGTAATATTTCCAACTTCTCTCTGGCAAAGTGTATAAAATTTACAGAATCCTCCAGTTCTATTGTTTCTTGAGAAGCTTCATAATGTGAAAGTGTCGATTCCTGGAAATCAAGAAGATCCGTCACAGTATTCCTCCATCCTATCATTTGAAGATGAAATTTTTTCAAATGATGCACTCGATAATCAAGTAAAATATCTCCCAGAGGACCTTCAATATCCAAGTGCTCCTCATTTCCAACTAGTACAAGATTAGTCCAGGTAAGAACACAAGGAAAGTCATCAATATTGGGGCACTGATCTGATGGAATTCTAACTATGTTCAGGAATCTCATTGCAATTTCAGATATTGCAGCATTTGTTGGTGCACACACAAGTACTTTGTACCTCATATGTTGTAAAATAGAAAGAAGTGAAATTAACATCGACGTGTTCCCTGTTACGGGGAGGTTGTGGATCAACTTTATACAAGGATGCTCTTTCTTTTTAACAACATTGACTGCAGTAATTGTAGCAGAAATTTGAGAAACATTCAACTTGTAGGACTCAAAATGCTTGTTTCTAAATATTTCTATATCATCTTCATTTCCTTCGATAAAGGCTTCATTCTAGCCTTGCAAAACCTACTTAGTTTAGACCTCGTTTCCTAGTTTTTCCATTTAAACAATTACATTACAGCTCACTCAAAAAAAATTGACCAAAAATAAGTCTTTAAAATCCAAAAAAGTCCTCAAACATTGGGAGTGCATAATTTTGTATAGTAGTATACTTCCTTGCAAAGAACATCCAAATTTGTTGTTTCATCATCCAATTCAGTATGTAGATCTTTCCAGATTCGTAAATTCGTAGCCAAATTACCAAGATAAATACCAATACATCTATTTTGCGTATTTCTATTTTTGGAGCAAAAATGATGATGAAGTGGTGGTATACAAAATTCCTATAGCAAGGTCTCGAAAAAACTATTTGGATACATACAGGATTAAAATAGTGGTACAGTTAGAACAAAAATATAAAGTATCTGATGCAATGTCCAACTAGAATATGATTAATAGGAACTAGCATAACGCATATGGGAAAGACTTTCAAAGTGAGCAAATGAGACTTCTACTTACATTTATAACCACCTCATCAATTTCACAAATATCAATTTGATCCATTGAAACATGTCGAGATACTTCTCCAAGAACTCCCCCATCACCCTTTCCAATAACTAATACCTACAACAAAGAGTGCATTTTTTATTGAAGTTGCATGAGTGCAAAGTCCTACATTTAACTACACTTCCAACATTTTCATAGGTATCCCAACCGATCAAATTATGGATCATTCAACAATAGTTTTAGGTTTTTCAACTCTCTTCTTATAAGGTTTCGTAGTATTTCACACTTTATGTGAAAGAAAGTCATCCTATTTGGGACTTGCGACAATGTCATAAAAGTACATATGTACATACCCTAGGGGATGTATCCTCCAAATAACTCAAATCATAATGTTTCAATCAAAATATAAGTATACTATGGTAGATGGGAACAAGAAAGCTAAATCTGATTCTATATGCTTGATCATTTTTTACCATGTAAGGGAACCTTTTACATTTTGAGAACATCAGCTACTACAATTTTTCCAAAAGTTAAGTTAGGGGACGTGTCCTCCAAATAACTCAAATCATAATGTTTTAATAAAAAATGAGTATACTATGGTAGATGGGAACACACAAGCTAAAGTTGATTTTGGTTGCTTGATGTTTTTTACCATGTGAGGGAGCCTTCCATTTTGTCAACATCAACTACTACAGTTTTTCCAAAATTTTAATTATGAAAGTTTTACTGGGAACACATACATTTATAGCTACACAATATTAATTTATATAAATAAATGCATTATAAAACCAAAAGTGAAGGCATATAACCAAGAAATAGACAACACTCAGCCCCTGATACCAGCAGCTGAATTGAAGCAAATAGAGACAAATTATTTTGAGAAGAATTGGAGTCTATAATAGGATATGTAATATAGAAAAATAATACTATAATGTAAATACAGAACACAACAGATATTAATGGGATGACCCAAAAGTTATAATCAATCTACTACAACCAACATTATACATATTTTGATCAGATGTTAAAAATATTTGAAGCTACACAATAAATCATTTTCATTTTATAGAATTAAATACCTTCACCTGATAGTGTTAGAAATTTGCAGAATTCTCTTAGAATAATGATTTAGCTAAAGCTGTGAGATGGAAAAAAAATATTTGTAACTAGGGATACATTTCCAAAACCATATAGAACATGTCCTGGCATGGGAATATTAACTGAATCATTCCCAGTGGAAATACTGAAAGAAAAAAAACAATCAAGAGCACTGAGTAATTTGGATTACAATAAACAACATAAAGATGCATATAAATAATAGGATATGCAAATTATGCATACATGATTACATGTATAGAAATACCTTTTTGCATGATGGAATAGAACAAAGAGGAAGATGAGCTATCAACTCTTGGTATGCACATTCATCTTTCTCAAGCAACTAAATTACCCCATCTCGTACAAGTACTTTAGCATATGTTACTGACCGCAACAAGAATATCAAGAGTCGTTATTAATAGATCAAATGATAAAGGTTGAAGAACATTTTTAAAAGGAAACAAGCTAAACAAACTCAAATTTAAGTTATTATGAATTATGAACATTGACGCAGTCCCATAGCTTATCAACTAAAGACATACCTACAACACCATCACATCTTGAAATTCGGACTTGCCCTCAAATAATATCTTCTCCACCTGCGGCGAATGTGCCTCTGTTGATGGGGAAGAAATAAAAATCCATGAATACAATAGTTGTTTGTAACAATAATTTAGTTTCAAGTATGAAACTTAGAACCAAAGCCATTTCCAACCACAAATATAAATACATCGAAATTAAAAAATTTAATCAAAACAAGGAAAAGTGAAATACAATTCCTATGAAAAAAAGTACTTAACCAACACACTAGTTGTTATAGCAATAGGAACCAGAGGGTTAAAAAATTGCATACACGAATAAAATAATTAGATCTGTTATTCATATTATAGAAATGATTTGAAGATAAAATTCCAAAAACCATTAGCTAGAGAGCTATCATATAGACTATGACCAATGGACTAATGTGTCCATTATCTATGTGAAAAAAACTGTTTAAAATGAATGTAATATATTTCACGATATAATTCTATCATGACTTGATGTTGTTACATAGTTGAGTACCATTTTGCAGATGTCTTCCTCCATCTTTTCATCAATCTTTCAGGAATTGCAGGTGCATCCCAGTTTAGGTGTAGTTATCCCCAACAATTTTCTTTTCTCCTCTTTATTTCTGTTACTATCAATATTTGTAGTTGTGGTAGTGTCCATTTTGGTTACAAGGAATTTGAAGGAGCTATCAGATCAGGTTTTAAATCTTTTTGGTAGAAAAATGTCAATTGTAGAAGCTATAAATTTCTATTGTAAATTCAAATTGAGATGATCTTTTTCTTGTTGGAAACTAGTCTAAGAATGATCCAGATTTATAAATGAAATAATAGAGATATCATCATAAAAAAAGACATTTTGCAAATATAATAGAGATACAGTAAACACATATTCTATTAAATGGTGAAAATAGAATAGACAGTAATACAATAGCTAAATGGTGAGCGCTATCTTTGAGAAGAGATGCGACTGCTACACTCATCTGTGCAAAGTTGAATACAAAATGAGGCCAAAGGGGCCTATTTATAGTAAGAATGAGGGTAAGAACCCCAAAAGTACAAAACATAACCATAGAAGATGAGCAGTCATAAAGTTTGTGGCCCCAAGGTGGTAAGTTGAACAGTCAACTTCCCGAGGTCATAACTTTTGCATACGATCTCTAATTTGGGTGCTCGATAGATCGTTGGAAATATCTATCTAAGATTTACATCCAAAACTAGAAAACATTGAGTCCAAAATGGACTCATATTTTCCTTACCATTTGATGCCAAAAAAATGTCGTTTAGGGCCTCAAAACAACTCGACTGAGTTTGGGACCCGAAAAACCGTAGAAAAATAACTAGGAAGCTATCACAATGGACAATTGTTTTGAGCCATTGGAATAGGTGGGTGGCCACCGATCTCCATCTGGATCAAAGAATCTCAAATTGAGCTATCACTTATTTTGTTAGGAAGTACATTCGTAAGGATTTAAAACAACGGATGTTGTAAGGGATTTCATGAAGCAACATTCAATTAGTCTAAGAGAATCAAATGAATTTTTTTGCTATTTGGAAAAGAATTTCATATCTAATTGCACACACAATATTAGCTTTAGATTCACACTGAAAAGTGAGACATTTGATTCAATATTTATATGTTTGATTGAGGGAATTTATTTCCACTGTTGCAAGGTATTTTCGAGAAGTTATGCAGAAAGAAAAATATTATATCAAGACAATATAATCAATCATCCTTGAACTGAAATCATATTTTTGTCCTGATTTAAAACATGAAATTATAGTCAGTAATAATTGTGCTATTGTCCCAAGTGCAATGCAGGATTTCTATTGTATGTGTAGAAAAGAAAAAAGTTTAAAACATATGTTTTCCATTAAATAGTGGGTACCAAGCTGTTACACAACTAGTGTCATGATGATGGCACAAGAAGGGACTATAGTGCCTTCTTAACAAATAGTAGCAAAGCAAATATAGATGCATGAATTTTCAATCCAAGATGATCATATTAGTCTTTAATACAGCAGATACGGAGTCTCTAAATTATATTTTCTAGAATTACTAGCCTTGTCATACGAGGAGAAGGAATTGGAAGGATTTTGGTTTGTCCAAGTTGAATCAATGTCCCAATTTACATATATTAGACAATTCCTCGAAATCTTTTGGATGGAAACATACTCAAACAAATATAATATGTTTATTTTATATCAAAACATGCATGCATGTTAATTCTAAAATATATATCCTTCATCAATCATCACAAATAGGACAGTCTACATACAATAGACTATGTTAATCTTCCATCGATAACAATATGAATTCCACATTAAAAACTTCAAAATTGATAACAAAAAAATACACAATTTCTTATTATACTATTAACTGAGGACCCATAATACTTTGACTGAGTAATGACATTAATTAAGTCTAGTTTTTCTATTACTTCCAAAAGAAAATCATCATAAATAGGATACAGTCGAAAGACTCTAGGAATATTACCTATGAGTTATAGTACTTAGTTGCAACCTTCTGCTCTTCAATGGGATTGATGATATTTCTGAAATCTACTATCGATCCTTCAGTTGAGTAAATACCAAAACCAATTGCCTCGANTGAGTTATAGTACTTAGTTGCAACCTTCTGCTCTTCAATGGGATTGATGATATTTCTGAAATCTACTATCGATCCTTCAGTTGAGTAAATACCAAAACCAATTGCATCGATAAATATCAAATTATAAGAAAAGGAATTAATAAATCTGTTATCTGACAATATAATAATAATAACGACATTCAAAAAGACATATAAACTCCACAAACAAATTTGATTGCAATATTAGCTGTGTGACCATCCACATGAAACAATATTACAGTGATAGTCTTAAAAAAAATGGATTCCCAATAATCCAATCCTCATCTTTAAATCACTTCTTTATTCAATAGAGTCTAGCGATCACATATCTCGGATATTGTGGAACAGATTTCCATGCATAGTGAACAGAGCCCTTGAAAGTCTACCTACATGCTAAGGCAATATCTTGAATAGTGTGCATATGCAACCACCAACTATCTTACTGACTAATAACTACACCTCCAGGCCTCAATGCTCTAGCCACCAATTCATAAAACGGTTTTTCAAATAGATCATTAGTAGGCCCTGATTAAAAAAAGACAAAAATTACCAAAGAAATATAAAACATGAATGGACATATTCAGACATAATAATTATAAAACATGCATGATAATTATAAAATTTATCATTATGAAATGCACATATTCCCATAATGAATGTGTGAAAATGGATTTCATATCATCTAATATAAGCAAATTAACCATTAGATGCAATCAATTCATGAAGCATGATGCATACAACTTTTGTCCCCAGACAAGTAATCACACATACTGGATCTGAAGAGTCTATAATAATTGCATCGTAGGTTCCAGCTTGGCATTCCCTCAGAAGAGCAACTCATGTTAAAATAAAGAATTTAATATCTTGGCTAGCTTAGCTCCATTGAAGAATTTATCTTCCCGTTAACACCACTGACAATTTAATCACATGTACTCTCAAATTTACTGGGGTTTCTATTTTCGTTTCACTTTTATAATATAATCATAATCAGAATCTAGTATCATTATCATTTGTTGCACAATAAATATCTATTATAGCCTCTTGTATGAACTCATGGATGCTCTAAATAAAAACATGATTATGAGGGGGGAAAANGAATCTAGTATCATTATCATTTGTTGCACAATAAATATCTATTATAGCCTCTTGTATGAACTCATGGATGCTCTAAATAAAAACATGATTATGAGGGGGGGAAAAAGCCTACAGAAAGGTCTGGGAAAAACCACCAAGGAAAAGAATTTTGTAATATACCACCACTTCATCTTTTGATGGCTATATTTTTTCTGGAAAGATCACAACTGCATATGGAGCTCTAGAGATGGATTCAAGAGTATTGTGTTGTTCTTCCCTTGTTTCTTCAATGAGTAGTGAAATAAATGAGACAAGGTACTCTTCTACATACTCAAACCTCTATGGGATATGTTTAACCTGAAATGACAATCAAATAGCCTTGCATAAAAGTTGTACCTTTGCATCATAAAATTTGCAAAACAGAATGTATTTCAAGCACTAGGATTGACTATATGCAACAACTTTAGAAATCTTATGGAATATAAGGGAAACTATTATGTACAATTGAAGTAGATCAAGCTCACTCTATTAAACAAGATTCAAAAAGTTTGAGGAATATCATGGCCATTGTTCTACAAAATTAAAGTATCCCAATCTCCCAACAACAACAGAAGGTGATTTAAGTTGTAATGAAAAATAATCAAAAAAAGAATTTGGAGATCACCAGATGACATTATTAGACTCTACCTCTGAAGTTTTCTCTAGTTTGATAGTCCAACCAATGATTTTGATACTACCAGAAGGCACCCATGGGATAACATATACATGAGGAGCTTGAATATCACCTAGAGTGATGAAGATCTTAACCTTTGCTAAAAGGTTGAAGATGAAATACTATAAAGGAGGACAAGCTCACTAATGGGTGCGAGAAGAAATTTTCAAACANTGAATATCACCTAGAGTGATGAAGATCTTAACCTTTGCTAAAAGGTTGAAGATGAAATACTATAAAGGAGGACAAGCTCACTAATGGGTGCGAGAAGAACTTTTCAAACAAAGTTCAAAGATAGAGAATGTTGATATCCAATGACCCTAGATGGATGCATAGAATATTAGTAGCAGAGGAAGCTAATTGTCACTCCATTACAAAATGTTTCAATACATATAGTACAAAAGGCAGAGGGAGAATGATGCTCTGGTTCAGAGGGAGTGGCTGTCGNGCAGAGGAAGCTAATTGTCACTCCATTACAAAATGTTTCAATACATATAGTACAAAAGGCAGAGGGAGAATGATGCTCTGGTTCAGAGGGAGTGGCTGTAGAATATCCTAAGGTTCGACATTGTATGACAGGATGGACAGCTTACTGATGGCTCTAGGATTTACTGAGAGCAAAGAGGATTCCAACCTTTACTTCAAGGTTGAAGACAAAAGTCTAGTGATGCTCCTGTTATATGTCGATGGCATATTCCTGATAGGAAAAGATGAACTCTTTAAAGTTGAAATAAGGAGACTTGTTTCCAAGTTAGATATGAAGGAATTGGGTATGATGCACTACTTTCTAGGCATGGAGGTGTGACAAAGTGGGGATGGAATCTCCCTTGGATAAGGGAGATATGCAGTGGAGATCTTGAAGAGGTTCGGGATGATGGAATACAAGGCCATGGCCACACCTATGGCATCAAACTTGAATCTATTAAGTGATACTTCATCAGAGACGGTTGATGCCATGATTTATCGTCAGATGATTTGTTCATTGATGTTCTGGATGAATACAAGATGAGACATATGTTTTGTTGTGAACAACCTGAGCCAGTTCCTGATGAATCCGAGACATGCTCACCTGGTTTCAATGCATGCAGTGAGGTACCTAAAGGGTACAATTGAGTATGGACTCAAGTATGATACGAATCAGAAGACTAACCTGCATGGTTATGTTGATTCTGATTGGTGGCACCACTGGGAAGAAGAGCACCTTGGGTTGCTTCTTCATTTTGAGATCCAGTATGGGCTAGTGGTATGGCAGGATGGAGTCCTGCATGGAGATGAGTACAANTTGGTGGCACCACTGGGAAGAAGAGCACCTTGGGTTGCTTCTTCATTTTGAGATCCAGTATGGGCTAGTGGTATGGCAGGATGGAGTCCTGCATGGAGATGACTACAATTGAGGAAAAATATGTTTCCACTTTCTTAGCTATTTGTAGGGTAGTATGTTTCTTGAAACATGTTGTCTAAGCATAAAATCCTAGTGAAGCTCATAGTTTTCTCATACATAATTATTCATGTCGGTTGTCCTCGGATGTAATTAGTCGCGGCGAATCTCGCCGGTTATCCTTGGACATAATCATCCCTGATGTGATTCTATGCTAGAAATGGCCAGAGTGAAGTTTGAGTACTTCATAAAGAAGCTTGGTGATTCTTTAGATCAAGGTTCCCTCCAAGGGAAATTGATACACATGAGCCCTTCTTAGATGGTAGTAGGTGTGTCCTACCATGCCGATGAAAGTGAATGCTGTGTTATGTGTATCTGAGTTGTGCTCTGAGATGATCTGAGNGAAATTGATACACATGAGCCCTTCTTAGATGGTAGTAGGTGTGTCCTACCATGCCGATGAAAGTGAATGCTGTGTTATGTGTATCTGAGTTGTGCTCTGAGATGATCTGAAGAGAAATTCCTTGCAGAGGGAAAGGCATACATCAAGCATGAAAAAGGGATGGATCTTTAGAGAAAGTCCTTACAGAGGGAAAGGTCTACATCCAACATGAAAAAGTGTTGGCTCTATAGAGGAAGACCTTACATAAGGCGAGGCCTACATCCAACATGAAAAAGGGTTTGATCTATAGAGGAAGTCCTTATAGAGGAAAGGCACTACATCCAGCATGAAAAAGGGCTGGCTCTATAGAGAAATCCCTTGCAGAGGCAAGGCACTACATCCAGCATAAAAAAGGGATGGATCTGTAGAGGAAGTCCTTATAGAGTCAAGGCACTACATCTAGCATGAAAAAGGGCTAGCTTTGTAGAGGAAGTCCTTACAGAGGCAAGGCACTGCATCCAACATGAAAAAGGGATGGCTCTATAGAGGAAGTCCTTGCAGAGGCAAGGCACTACATCCAACATGAAAAAGNGCTAGCTTTGTAGAGGAAGTCCTTACAGAGGCAAGGCACTGCATCCAACATGAAAAAGGGATGGCTCTATAGAGGAAGTCCTTGCAGAGGCAAGGCACTACATCTAACATGAAAAAGGGTTGGCTCTGTAGAGGAAGGCCCTACATCCAGCATTAAAAATGGTTGGCTCTATAGAGAAAGTCCTTGCAGAGGAAAGGCACTACATCCAGCATGAAAAAGGGCTGGCTATGTAGAGGAATTCCTTGCATAGGAAAGGAACTACATCTAGCATGAAAAGGGGTTGACTCTATAGAGGAATTCCTTGTAGAGGAAAGGCACTATATCCAACATGAAAAAGGGCTAGCTCTGTAGATGGAGACCTACATCCAGCATGAAAAAGTGTTGTCTCTGTAGACCTACATCCATCATGAAAAAAGGTTGGCTCTGTTGATGAAGGCTAGGCCTACATCAAACATGAAAAAGGGTTGGCTCTGTGGAATTTCCTATGATGAGTAGATTTGAGAGATAGTACCATTGCTTGAGATAGCAGTAGAAGTGATGTTGATGATGAACCAGCTTTGATGATGATACAATAACGAAGACTTGTCCTAATGAATTGTGTCAAGAGAATGCATTCCTAGTTAAGAGGGAATGTTGATGAATTTGTAACTTCAGAATGTATTCACTTGTATATTTCTTATTGAATTTCGGTGTACCCTGACATAGATGTTTGTTCTTCTGATCGGGAGAGTCATTAATATAATTAAGTCATGTAAAGTCATTGAGGTTAACCCTCTATTGTAATTCGGGGCAATAGTCCCCACAGTTGAGTTGTATTAGGGTTATTAGACTCTCCTAGTGAGGTCGGCCATGTAGAGTAATTGTCAAGTGGAAAACAAGTATAAATAGAGAGTGACTCTCTATTTGAAAAAAACAGTCACTCAACAATAGCACATGAGTGAGAGAGGAGGAGCTCGCACAAGTGAGAGAGAGAACAGATTTCGAAGTTCATCTTTGCATCTTTAGGTTTTACTTTTTATATTGGTGCTCATTCTATCTCTAAGGAAGTTGCGGGGTTTTCTCCTTTATGGTTTCCCCAAGGAAAAATCTTTGTGTCTCTTGTCTCTTGTGATTATTGTTGTGCATTTTATTCTTTTAGATAAGATCCTATATCATATTGATTAAATGATAAAAATATAACATGGAATGGTAGTGAAGTAATGGCGTGTCTCTTGTCTCTTGTGATTATTGTTGTGCATTTTATTCTTTTAGATAAGATCCTATATCATATTGATTAAATGATAAAAATATAACATGGAATGGTAGTGAAGTAATGGCAATTAATGCCCAGGGAACAATGGGAGTGCTTGCAATTCTTTAGCGACCAGAAGAGATAAGATTAACAACTTTTGGGCTACAAGATTCTCCTTTTATGTAGATTTCTATATCTGCGGTACCTTAGTGAAAGGACTACTAACAAATTTGTATGGCTCTAGCATCACTAGTACATGTGAAAATTTTCCCACGTTAAATCAACGCTATTGCAACACTTTTTTGTTACAATCGTGGTGAACGTCACCCCATATTTTTCATAGAAACAGTTTCATCTCTATAGCTACATTTCGAATTTCCCACGTTAAATCAACGCTATTGCAACACTTTTTTGTTACAATCGTGGTGAACGTCACCCCATATTTTTCATAGAAACAGTTTCATCGCTATAGCTACATTTCGAACCATTTGTCGCTATGGATACAAGAAAGAGATGAAACATGGTGTCTATGGATGATGGCTTACAAATCAGTTTATGTTGCTATAGCGACAATGATCCGTTGCTCTAGTGACAAACCATCATTCCTAGACCAACAAGCCTTCATGCGCATAGATACAAGATTGCTATATAAGCTAGGGNGTTTATGTTGCTATAGCGACAATGATCCGTTGCTCTAGTGACAAACCATCATTCCTAGACCAACAAGCCTTCATGCGCATAGATACAAGATTGCTATATAAGCGAGGGATTCCCCGTCTCTATAGCAACAATTAAGTGACACTATAGAGACGACCAACCATTCATAAAGCAACAAGATTTCCATATTAGCGATGATGTCTCGTCGCTATAGTGACATAATATCATTTCTGGGATAAAGAACTGCTAANATAGAGACGACCAACCATTCATAAAGCAACAAGATTTCCATATTAGCGATGATGTCTCGTCGCTATAGTGACATAATATCATTTCTGGGATAAAGAACTCCTAAGTCATTTTCATCGCTATATCGACACTTTCTAATTATTTTAATAAAAAAAATACACCACCATAAGAAGAATCTAATCTAAGAAGACTTTCAATAGGTGAAGACCTCCAAAAGTTTGTTATTGTTTGAAGCATTTCACCACTGAGTTGGATAGGTGAAATAGATTTTCAATGATTCCCTTTCACAACCTCATAATGACTATTTCATTATGAGTTGGAGAAGAAGAACACAATGATATGGAAATGCCATGAAGTTCTAAGGTAAAATCAAGTTTAAAGATTGGATTGCATCTCCATGGGTTTTTCACAATGGGTGGCTAATACCACATCACACAAAACTAGGAATCCTCAAACATTTTCACGAAGATAAATTATGATGTGTACTCCTCATAGGTAGCGCACTCATACCACATGTTCATTCCAATTATATATGTCAATAATGAAACCTTGAGCTAAAATGTTTACCCCTTTGCATGTAATGCACCACAAATATCCATCTCACACATTATTTCAATATAGGAATGCTTTCCAAAATGACTTTAAATTTTAATTCGAAGGTATTACTAAAACATGTATATAATTCTTGTAGTGAGCACCATTTTAATTTGTGTTATCTTGTGAATCAAAGCTCAAAACCATGGGATATTTCCCTGTTTGCAATAGTTGTAAGCATTGTAATAGCCTATTATTTGCATTGTCTACACATTACACTATTATTTTTTAAAGGATAGGTATCGGTGCATGTTACCATTTCTAGCATATTAGCACTTTTTTATACTAGGTTTATGCCATTCAAGAGGTAATAACCAATCACCATAATAAAAAATGAAAACAAAACCATAAACACCGTCATTCAAAGAATTTGT